>JAITYT010000664.1:245038-257091 GCA_025433975.1 Liostenogaster flavolineata | reverse complement strand
CTCTCTCTCTCTCTCTCTCTCTCTCTCTCTCTCTCTCTCTCTCTCTCTCTCTCTCTCTCTCTGCGCGCGCGCGCACACAGACACACACACACACATTCTGTCTCTATTCAATTACTGAATACTCTTGCTCATCATCTATACCCCAATTATCCAGCCGACCATTTATAATAACCTCCCATTTTTCGATTTGTCTATCTGTTTGTTTATTTGTTTATCAATCATCTTTGGTCACATTAGCGCTGCTCTTACATTATTGGTTACTTCTGTCCTTTTACTTACGCCCATGCTCTCACCATCGGTGAATCGACCATGGCCACCATGGTAACTCGATGGTAACCCGGTGGTAACCCGATGTTCCGGTCCAAACACGACCCCACCGACCATCGCGTTCGGTGAGTTATTATTTGTTGAAAGTACAAATGAAATTTGAACGTGGAGGGGATTTCATGGGAGAACGTGGATCTGTTGTAAATTTTTTTTCCAAACGTGAAACTTACCGGTAGGAAAGTGCTGCTGAGAAAAAATATAAATTGTAATTAAGCCAAGAGATTTTAGCTTCATCTTCGTTGTCGTACGAGTCATCAATGACATTCGTGTATATGTAGTTTGTATACATGTATATTTGTGGGCGATATGAGCTGTGATAATTTTTTAATTATTTTTCGAATATACGTGGTGGAGTTCATCTAAAACAGGCCATTTAAAGAACGAAGTATTTGTAAGGCTTGAATGATTTTAATTTTTTTTTCTTTTTTTTTCATTCTCACGTCTCCCTCTAACGATCCTCCACGATTCGACGAGTATTTATATATCTATCCATTTAAATTTATCTGTATACATATAACTTCTACGTACCTAGAAATAAAACAATATCTAACGATATAAGTAAATTCTGTATAAAGCGTAAATGTATAATAAACTCGTAAATTCGTTTGATTCTCTATGTATACGTTACAGTGTTTCATAACTTAAAACATTCGAGCTGTATCGTCGAAACGGAAAATACCAAACAAATTGGAAAAATATTTAAAGAATCGCGCTTACGACAGCATGTATAGCAAAAATCGAAATTGTGATTTACCTCTTCAAAGCCGTACGCATTTTTAATTTTTCGCTTGCTCACGAATACGCTTATGCCTCGTCAGAAATGGAGGTCCAACAGCCGTGGCAATATTCGAAACGTGTGTTTCATAATGCGAATATTTTTTGCGAAGGCAGATCTGCTTGTTACTACTATTACGCGATTTGTAAATGGTCTTCGTCAAGAGAAGTACAAAATTTTAATTAGAAATACATTTAATTTGAAAAAATTCATTTTCTTAGACACAATTTTCGGCTTTGTAACGCATTAATTTTTCTTTTAAAATATAACAAACTTTAATTAAGATTTCGTTTTATTTAGATCTTAATCTAGATTTCAAAAGATGCTTTTTTAGCATCTGTATAGCAACTATATTAAATTCGTATTTGCTCGATAAATGACTGAACTTTATCAAATTATTCCGTTGTTTTTAAAAATTGACAAGATATATTTGAGAAACGATTAAACGAATTTATGTTGTTTTTGTAGTGTAGTTGTAATTTAGGTTGTGTGGAGTCTAATATTCTGATCATATGATGGACCTCTGTTACGAAATACTGGGTATTATACTGTTCATGTATCGTTTTTATGAACTTTAGCTCGGTAGATAATTGTTACAGTGGCGTCCGATTCATGCAACGCCAATATTGATTCGTCCGCTCATATATCTGACATTGATTGGATATATTATATTTTTAATTTTGGTTCTATTTAAACGAGAAATTCGTAAATCATGGTGAAACACACTAAAAAGCTACCGAAAGAAAAGTGATTAATAGAATATAATTTAACGAACGTCACAACGATTACGATTGTGATCACACGTCATTGCAACAAGTCGTTGAATATGTAAACCACCCTTACGCATAAATGTATAGAGAGCAGATATGTTGTATAAGTGTCGCATCCTTTGTCTTGTTATAGTATCAAGATGCTTTACAAGTACCATTTACGCGCCAATCACATGTTCTATTCAAAGATAAAATGCTTCAATCATTCTTTATAGATACTTCGTGTATGTAAGTATAGTATTAAAACAAATATTTAAGTTTGGATTATATCGAAAGGAATTATATTTTCAATTAATAGCTAGTAATTTTATTTGCGAATTTTAATAAAGAATAAATTTTAGAAATTAAAAAAACGATAATGCTTGTTCCATAATAAAAATCAAGTAATATTTTTATATTATTTCTCGATTTTACGAGGTAGTTAGTTATATGCATTTACTTTCCTAGGATGCAAAGAGAATTTTTAAGGATATTTTTGCATACACAATGTTGCTTTGAAAAATTACTTTCAACTTGAATGATAGGCATTTATATTCTAATGATTTTTCCGATACATGTTGATGTTCTTGATATAAGATAACTTTAATAGACGCGATGCAGCTATTTTCTGAATTATGTACCTTTAAATAATGCAATATGAAACAATTTACATTCTATCGTCGTTATTACTTGTAGAAATTATTTTCTCGCTCAATATTATTTTATAATTTTAATATCACTCTAATTGAAAATGTGTATTACATCTTTCCGTAACAAACATGTCAAGTACATACTTTTAATATTTATGTAATAATTGTAACTCATACTAAATTTATTCATGATTACTTAAATGTCTTAACTGTAAAAGAAATGACAACTATTCTTAGTTGCACATGCGAACGTAATTTACAAACAAAAATTGTTTGACCTTTTACAAAAGCAACATACTTAACTTGTGAATGTGCTTGTTCATAAATAGTTAGAACGATAAAAATTTAGAGACGTCCACGAATTTACTATCACGTTATCTGTTTACATATATTGTCTATTCGATAAAAATATTCAGAGAAAGAGAAACTATGAATGCGCGTGTCCAATGGGATATAATACTTCTACATGTCGTAATAAAATCTTATCGTTCATCTTTTCTTTAAATGTAATCGGTATTTTACGTCAAGTCGGAAAAAATTGCAGGTCGATGACATCGTTTCAATTTCTTCGTTTTAAATTATTATGTTATTCCACGATTGATATTTTTTTTTAGAAGAAACGATTAACAGAACGAATTACGGCCAATGGAAGCGGTAAAAATATAATTATTCCAATTTCCACATTATTTGTAGTGACCGGTGATGCGTTTATTTAAGCATGTGCATGCATATTTTCCTGCCTCTTTTTACGCGATATATTAAGACTAATACATATGTATGCACATATGTTATATACGCGTGCGAGGGAACGCGCACGTGTGTGTGTTAAATATGTATGTATATACACCTTTGTACAATTTTTTCGTATTCTTTCCACAAAGGCATGTGTAATGGAGCTGATAAAATATGGATATTTATTCATTTTTATAAACAAAATTTCCTTCATTATTTGCACTACTTTATCAAATATAACGTGTATGTATTTATTCATATTATCCATATTCAACGCTCTTCATGTTATATTCCTTATCATATTATTTTATTGCTGAGTATCACCTGGCAGGAAAGATTGTATAATTAACATAACGCGCGCGCGCGCGCGCGCGCGCGCACACACACACACACACACACACACATATTCAAATAGAAGATAGAGCGCTTAGTGTGTTCGGCTTAAATATTTCTCTTATTTACAATATTAAGTTATTGACGTACACAAAACTTATATGATGAAATTTTTTTAATATTCCTTTTACATCTGAGTGGAGATTTCAAGATTGACACAATTTTTTTAAATGAGACTATATATCTTTATTATCAAAACGTAAGAACTGAAGTCGATATAGATTTAAACAATTTATCATGGTATCTATCTGATTTTCAAATAACTTGTTAGGAAGAGTCACAATTTTTAAATATCTCTATTATTTTTGGAGTTGCAGAAGGGGTCGGGGAGGGGGAGGGAGCGAATCATTTAATCCGTAAAATGTTTCTTCTTTCAAATAGTCAAATATACGAGGAACAATGTAACAGTTTTTTTTTTGGTTGCACACTCATAAGACAGCGAGATTTGTCATAAATTAAGAGATTTTATATGGCACTCCAAAAGAAGTCGGCTTTTATTATACACCTACTTTTCAATAACACAGCCACTAGCCGAAGGCGATTAGCAATCTGCCCAACTTTTAGCGTACAAATAGCTAGCACGTTTTTAACACGTAAGCTAACTTATCCTTGTTGAGAAAATACTTTTAATTCATTTACTTCACTTCTACGAAATTATGAAACATTTTCGAATCCTTCCTCAAACTCAACAGCTATTACAATTGCATGTGTCACAAACGTGAACTTCCAAATTGTTCCTATTTATCTTGAGTGCTTCGTTCTTTATATAAACAATAAAAGTGAACAATTTAATCACGATTTATGATATTCACTTTGACATTTTTCTATTCGTAAAAACATTCTGTTACGACTACTTATAAAAAAGAGAAAGGTTAAATGCATACAAAGCCACACTCGTTCTAAAAATAAATACAACGTGCATGTTTGATAATAAAAATGTGTAGTTTTATTCTACAAAAATATTGGTGATTTTGAAATTGAGAAGACATGATCTTTAAAAATTCTCTTGAACGGGAAGATGTTTTCACGAATATATCTTTTACTTTGATCGATAATGAAAATAATTTAGATGTTTTACTTAAAGATCATTTAATTATAAAAGTCTATAAGATTTGCTATACCGTTGGCGTACATATTCAAAAATATTCGCCTTGTTTTACATAAATATTATTATTTTCGGTGTACATTTATAATGAAAAAATGTGTGCGGTAATGCGTATAAGAATCGAAATACTGTTTTCATTGAGTTTTACGATCAAGCAGACGATCAATTATTCGAAGTTTGATGTGTATTGAGCTTAGTGGAATGTGTTAATCTCAGATTAGAGAAGCATGTAAACTGTATCACTGTATTTTGCACATTGTTTACAGTACATACAGATTTCTATGTTTTAGAGAATTAGATCCTTCCCTTATCGCGATGAAGGAACATGTAATCGCTTCTTGAATCGATGTATATGTTACAACTGGATCTCTTTTTAGGCGGCGAATCGCGTAAGAAAAGAGCCATGTAAAAAAAGCTTGTCGTATACCGCGACATTTCTGTTTTTTGGCCCTTCCAAATTTTATTAATTCTTTGTAAATAATGTATAACTCGATCAAATCCCAATTAGGAAGCTTTCTTGTTTTTGCGTGAAAATAATTAGAATTTTAAGAAGAAAAGAACTTGAAGTATTTTTTCGTGGGATACGCGTAATTTTCTTAACATTTTTCTATAAATTACTTAACTGTTATTTTTGAAGTGATCGTGCGAAGATAAAGTAATTCGTAAAAGAAATTACGTATAAGGAATTAATCCGTGTAAGAAAAGACCCAGGGGTATATTATGCACTCGTACGTCGTGTGTACCAAATTTTGGCTTTGATGTTATTTGGCCAAGCTAATGAGAACCAAGCTAATGAGTGAAATTTAGTAATTCGAAGATAGTAATAATAACAACAATAACAATAGCATCGATAATGATAGTAATAAATATAATCAATATTTATAATATTATTAATATTAATAATAATGAACGGTTGATAATAATAATAATAATAGTATTAATAGAAACTATGATAGCAAAGATAATTATTAAAATAGTCGCAAACAGTTTTATAACCCCTTGGCTTTATGATTCACTTTGTATCAGTGCGTGCCATGCTCAAACCGTAAAATTCTGGCACGATGGGACAGAAAGTAACTAGCCATATACTTTCCTATGATCTCGCGGATTACAATAACGTCTTCTATAACGATACAATATCTTTATGCACTAATCCGTACAACGTATCTCTCGATATTATAAAGCGCAAGGGGTTAATAATTAGTAGTATCAATAATTTGATCTGCGACAAAGTACATGCTAGCAATGTCACAAAGAAGATATCAGTGAATCTTTATCGAGTACATTTTTACATCCAAAGTATATTAACTTTTAGATGGCATGGTAGACGGACTTCGCAAAACTACCAAGCAAATGGAAACTAATTAAAGTGAAATTAAAATGTATACAGAGGACAAAAGCTTCGAAAAAGTTCTTTCTAATAGAAAAAAAGAGTAATTATTTATTTTCTTGTTTTCACTATTGGCCGAATTCATGTCTTTATACGTGTATATAATTTAATCGTAGTTTAAACAATTTTCGATAATGTAAAAAATTCTATTGTTGAGATATCACCGCACGAATAATTATTCGAATTATCTTCTTTGCGCCATTGACGTTAAGTGATATAGATTTACCTTTGTACGCAAATTTTATATTTCTAAGCCGTTTGACCTTGATTGATAGGTGCAGCAGCTAACTTACGTAAGGAAGTGATCAGAAACAAGATTCGAGCGATCGGTAAGATGGCACGTGTTTTTTCTGTACTGAGGTGAGTAAAATAAAATGAATTTTTTATATAAAATGATAATTATTTGCGTAATAGTATATGTAATATACCAATATTATTTTCTTTAATATGGTATAAAAATCTCTGAATTATATCAGTAATCTTGATAATATCGAGCCATGCTGTACAATGCAAAGTTATTTCAATATTTTACTCGTTTATTATGTTTTTCGTTTTACACTTATAAAACACATCGTAAAACTATGAGCAATTTAAGAAAATAATTGTAACGGGAATGAAAATATTCTCATTGCATATTTGTTTTTATTTCAACGGTATCGGCATTATTCTTTTTTTTCAACTTTATAGGGAGGAGAGCGAAAGTGTATTACAGCTAAAAGGTCTTACACCGACTGGAGCCTTACCTCTTGGAGCATTATCAGGTGGCAAGACGTCTCTAAAAAATGGTAATTTATTAGTATCGAAAAAAAATCTATTTTTTTTTTGTTAGGGAAATAACAAAATAATTATATATAAATTTCGATCTATTTAGATAACGGAACGTCCACACGAAAGTATAATTCGTGAAAATATATGCGGAGCGATATACATACTCCTTTAATTTTCTGTTGTTTAGCTCTTCAAGGTTTTTCACCAAACCACAAGATCACATCGTTCGCAGAAGCAAAAGGATTGGATGCTATTAATGAAAGAATGCCGCCAAGGAAAGACGCACCACCTACTCCCATAAACGAGGAAAAGCCAGTGATAAAACCATCGACTCCTGTAGGAGACAAACGAGATCACTGCACGTCGCAACCGCAGTCGTGAGCCTCATACTCATTTAATTGAGGTATCCATTTCATATGTAAATTATTATGGTAAAAGAAATTAATATAAAAATGATACAATTTGTATTCATTTACTTTATCCGTCGAAGGAGGATAATTATAAACGAATAACATGAGATGTAGAATGATAAATGAAGCTTGCACTGAAATGCATAATTGATAACGATAATGTTTATATCCTGTGAATATAAAGTTATATATATATCGTTTTAACGTATCAAAAATGAAAAAAAATGCGTAAAAAAAATTTCAACCTTCCATTTCTGTTTTTCATTTAGACATCGAGGATAGAATCCTCGATGCTGACCGACATCACTGAAAACTATTATAAAGTATGCTCATCTCTCCCCTGGCTGCTGATTACTAATGATATCATCGAGGCTAGAAATCGTCATGGACACAAGGATTAAAAGGATGTGAACTTTTGCGATCTTCTTTATTCACTGATTTCAACTTTTCGCAGCATTTTCACCGAAGAAGTGTTATTTCGTGGAACGCATCGAGAAACGTTCCTTTTGGCAAAATCAAGATGAAGATGAAAATTTGCGCGACGAAAATATAAGAATCTTTTAGAGATCGGTTTCTATTTTTCATGCTCGAATACAATTAAAAATATTTGACGTTACGAAACCTACGTGCACGATATTAACGATCTCTTTGTTTCTAACTCTCATTCTTCATTTTTTTCTTCGATCATATTCTTCTAACTGTTAATGAATTATTCTTTATTATCGTACATAATAAAATGTAAAGAACGGCAACAAAGAAGGCGTAAAGAAGTGTACATATGACTAGAAAAAAATACAGTTCTCGAAGACAGAAGAAACAAAATTTCGTGCAATGTTGCAGTATTCTTACTTTTTTCGTTGTGCCATACGAAGCGCGATAAAAAAGGTTTACAATGGGCGCGCTTATCAAGTTTATGTGCAATTGGCAGACGTTTAAGATACTTGGAAAAAATTACAGATCTTTACCAAGCCACACGTTTCAAATATTTAGTTCGGGAGAGAGGGACATTTCACATGGATGATACAATCTCCAGAGAATAATTATCGAGGTAGAAAGAGAATGAAAGAGTGGTCTCCGCCAAATAAATAAAAAGAAAAAGGCAGCTGGCCTGTCGGTTGGCGGAGCTTCCGGTTTTAGAATTTAATGGATTCTTAATGAGCTCATCCCGCGATGATGCGACAATGAATTCTCGCGAATAGGATGGGTTTACTTAAACCTTATAAGTTGTACTAAACTTAAAATTAAACTTGTAAGTTATATCGGAAAATTTATTTAATATACACAATTTACATTACACACATATAACAAAATATACATACTTATATTAATATTTGTGTATGCATGCGTGCGTAATACGCATTCATACATACACACACACACACGCACACACAGACATACACATACACGATCATCATCATCATCATCATCATCATCATTATTGTTGTTGTTGTTGTTGTTATTATTATTATCATTATCGTCAAGATTATCATAATTACTGCATATTATTATCGTCATAATCATTGTCATTATTATTCATTAATTATTGTTGTCATATTCGTCACTATAATTATTATTGACATAATTTTTGTCATCTTTATCATAATTTCTATGATCACTTATCATCACTACTATTATTATTATTATGATATAATTTGCTTGATGTTCTTCTCATGTGTCTAGTAGACTGGTCAAGCATCTGTTACATTTATTTGGAAACATGTTATATTCACACAAAATATCTCCTTTTTTTCATTTCATATTTTCTTGTCACAAATCCACTAATCATCATACTTGCTCAAAGTCATTTTGTACTATTATAACGCAAATTTAATCCTTGTCGATAATATGATCTTTACAATTAGGAACATCGAATTAATCGACCGGATACTTGTTGCGCATCAGTAGAGTATTTTAAATCTATCGATCACTTTATCGTTATTGTATTTATATTATGTGTAAGTCAATTTATGAGATAAGTCTACTTATTACTCTCTACTTGTGAAATTACTCCTTACTCAATGCCATTTTAATGAAAGAAAGCTTAGCATTTGTTCACTTCGATAAAGGAACTTCGAATATAATATTACATTCTCCATTTGCTGTGCTACTTGCCTCGTAACAAGATCACGATGATGATGGACCAAAGTGAACTTCGTTAAAATAGTCTCTGAGAATGGCATTGGTTTATAATTAAACGAACATTTGTATAATTCGCATAACTTCATCGTATCTCTTGTGTAATTGAATATAAAATTATTTTTGCATCCACATAATTCTTTTTATGTTTTTCTTCACGTTCAACTGAAAATTTCTTAAAAAAATGACACACTCAACCAGATATAAGAATCTCATAAAGGTTTTAAACCTCGATTTACACATAAACGATCATGTATAATGTATATTACACATAATAGATAAGTCATGACACGCGTACTCGTTTGAACGTGTAATGCTTATTCCTTATCTTAAAATGATTAAAAGAATCTATATCGCGTAAGAAGAAGCATACAATTAAATAAAAACAAAATCGATAAAATGTCGGAACGAAAAAATAATATATAAGTTTCAATGAATGAATGTGCAAAAAGGGAACGTAATGAAGCTGATAAAATATGAAATAAACGATTTTATTTATGCAAGAATTATCGTGTTTAAGGACAATGGTAACGAAGAATTTACAAAAGTATTTGCATAACGTGTCAAACAGCATTGATCTTCTTAATTTAACGCGTATTCCTGCTATTGTTTGACATATGTCTGAACCACCACCGCCGCACGCTATATATTCCTGGCACTGGGAGTGGACTCTTTGCAAAATAATTATGCGTAAAAATAAATTATTTAATAGCGATATATTAAAATAGTAGCAATCAGCTAATTACGATAATGGAAAGATTATTTATTACCAGATTTATAAAAGAGGACGGTTTGATGAAATTGATATTAGATATATGATCGTGCTCTGTAACAATGAGTATGAATAAAAAAAAAACTTTTTTTTAAGCACAATTTCGATGTTACTGAGGTGAAACTATATTTTTGTTAAGCAGCTTGAAACAGTGCCAAAATAAATTATTTATTTCTGTAGATCTAAATTACACGACATAAGTAATCGAACATATACTTTTCGTATAGATTTTATTATACAGTTATAACTATAGCATAATTCATTCAAAATATTTTTTTGCGACATTATTATTATTATTATTAAATTTAAACATTATCAATGTCTTGACAATCGAATTTTACATAAAAATTTCAATATTTAATAATTAATAACGAACACTTTACTATATACATATTCGATTAACATTTAGTATTTTCATTACACTATTTTCATTTTGTTACACTGTATACATGTTTTGATTTCTAAATATTATTAAGCAAACTAAAAGCTTTATTTTTTCGTAACTTCTAAAAGCACTCCCTTATGCATAAATGTCTTTAAAAAGATCAGGATTGAGAATAGTGATTCTTTTGTGAAATAACTTTAGTAATACGATTTCATATTTATATTCTGAGACGTCGTTGTTTTCGCTGTTTTCCTATCTCCTCTTTAAAAATCGAAACAACTCGTTTAATATTTCAAAGAAAAATCGCAAGCTTTACGAGAATAAGCTAAACTATTTTATTCAACAATTGTGAAATTTATATTATAGTATTGAAAAGTCGTAGCAAAGGTCGCTTCCAAAAGCATGTCAGTGGCAGTGGCAGAATTACGGTCTGAAACATAATAAGAATAATTAAAAAATACTATTACATATTAAATAAATTATATATATATATATACATACATATACCATGCAAACACGCGCTCATTCATACGCGCGCGCACACGACATACACACACACACACATACATACAGAGGTACTACAAATAACTTTCTTATTTGGATAAATATAAATTGAATAATAATTCTATCTCTCTTTGCTACCAAGTTGTACTTATCCTTAATTAATTTACTTGTACAAAAATGTGTTAAATAATAATGAAATATATAATATAAAATAATAGTAATAATAATAATAATTTATTATTATTATATATACATATATATATATATATTTATATGTATACGTATATATATATATATATCATATATATTATGATATTAATTACGTATTATAACTATAATCGTTAATCATAGTTATCATTATTTTAATTATTATTCTTATTCCGATCATTATTACTATTACTATAGTCCTTACTATTAAAAACAAAATACATAGAGTTTAAGTGATTTTTGATGCAAAACGACGTGCAAAAAAATTAGTTGTATATATATATATGTGTATAAGTATGATATATTTATTATACATATATATATTTTTTGCACGCATATATTATATATATATATATATATATATATATATATAATGTATGTATGTATGTGTATATATATATGTGTGTGTGTATATCATCGTTATTAATCACTATTATGATTGTCATTTCCCCTACAATACGATAAAGTTAATTCAGTATGAGGTCGGAGTAAATCGGAACAACTTCGTTCCAAATATTTCTCACAGATGGTGTTCTCATAATTAAGCCCGCGCCGTTGTCAATTCTTGTTACTGAATAACCGAATGTCACAGAAGATCTATTTTCAAGAATTTCTCTATCTGCACTATGTAATTTTCAAGTGTCTTAACAAATATCTATCTTCGAAGTATGCAACATTAATTTTAAAATCAAAAAGAAGTTTCTAATAGTATTCAGTTAAATATGCCAGCTTACAATGGTATTGGTGTGC
>JAITYT010000664.1:229535-244940 GCA_025433975.1 Liostenogaster flavolineata | reverse complement strand
GTGTGTGTATATATATATATATATATATATATATATATATATATATATATATAGACACACACACACACACACACACAATTACACACTCGCATAAACATGCGCATGCACTTTTTTGCGCGAATAAAATAGATGAAGTTTATAAATGACCATGCATGGGGATAGATAATGACAATGTGTAATAAAATGGGACCTTAAGAATATTTTATAGTTAGGTGTATCCTATTTTTGGGATATTAAATTACAAACGTAGTTAATAATACTGAAAATGGTATATAATTAACTATAAATTATTACCTCGTTGAGTTATACATTTTCCTATATCTACGATACCAGAGAATCAAGAAAGGAGAGAGAAACGCAGGTTCAACTTTTTAAAAGCGAACTATAATGTCCCAGCATTCATTTTTATGCCCATTGAGTCATCTCTCGACATTGTATATATTACTTAGATGGCATTTTGATCCTTAACTATATAATTTCTTTGAATCTCTCTTAGATAGATAAAATAATTTATCGTCAACAAATCATAATATTGTATCGACTCGGCTCGGATCATTGTAAGCGGAGAAGAAAAGAGATAATCTTGCGAATAAATAAAGAAAGAAATGAAATAATGAATTTGGAAAAAATAATATCACAGAACAATAAAAGGTAAGATTGAAAACTTGCGATTAAGAAGAGGCAGATATATATTTAAGATCGCAGGATTATCTTTACAACCGTATTCTTTGATCACATATGTACCTTCAAAGATATTCATTAATAAAATAATCATTTGTAACTCTTCTGCCAGTATTTATATAAGAAATATTTCATAAGAATTGAAAATCAACAACGGTTAACAAATTCAGTGTTTCTACAAATTATTCTCAATTCTTATTTCTTAACCTTACGAACAGTCAATTTGCATAATGCTAGCTGATACACCTGGAGTAAATTCTTTGCATATGTGCGCTTACATTCGTTTATTCACATGAAAATTATTTTTATTAGTAATAATGTAAAATATTATAGTTACATGTTTCTTTAAAATAATGAAATTATTTTATTTATTTATCTATCTTGCAAGAAAAAAAGAAATAAATATTAAGAAGAATTATAATATATGCAATGCGAGCACAATTTCTGAGAATAATTTATGTATTATTGAACTTTTTTTCAGAATATCGCTATAAGTCGTAACACTTACTGAAATAGGACTGTACATAAGAAGTCTTGTTACTCTCGATGCATATCTGTAAAATTTCTTTCCAACATGCTTGATATAAATAGAGATAATTCTGAAATTACTATTATAATTAGTTTTGAAAAATGATTACTTTTCTATTGCAATCTCTTCAAACAAGCATTAATTAAATTATAAAAGAAAGTAAAAAATGCATGCTTTTGGCAATCTTTAATTTATAGGTAATACGATTATATAAATATAAAATTACTATATCTACAGCAATGTTGATCATAAAATCTATTTATATATTGACTTTGTTAACAAATTGTTTCTAGAATATTATATTTGATCACGCTCAAAGGTTTTTGCTAGTAACATAACCCTATTCCCAATGTCTATTAAATGCATATCAAGACTATATACCATTTTGGCATATCATACCACTTTAAAAATTTGACTTGCAACGTATTCGATCTGATTCTATTTTGTTCGGTAAATCCTTTTTTAATCTTCTTAATGATACAGCATTATTTACGAAATTTGGGTCTACGTGTTATACGTGAACAAATCCACTATAGTTTGGCTCTGTACATGAAGCTGTTGATATTTTTATAATCAAAAGTGTTTACTTCTGAAATGGATGGATCAAAATTGGGTAAAAATATTAAACTTTTATGTGTAGATTTCCGCTTTCTACAATTAAATTCCTTTTTTTATTTTCTTGTTATCTTTATTTCACGCGTTTATAACAAATAATAAATGTATAATACTCATAAGTAACTATTGATCATGCTTGGATATATTTATAATAAATTAGTTCCACCGATTTAAATAATGTACTATTTAATGATGATGCATGAGGCTTATACAATAAATTAATAAAATATTTAACTTATTGATTTATATTCAATATATAATCAAGCTCGTGATTCTTAATTAGTTTCTTTAAAAGCACGTTCGTTTGGTCAACCAATGGTTGAAGTAACAACGGCAATTTTTGTTCAACCATTTCTACTGCTTTAGACCGGAATATAGTTGTGACAGCATTGCTTATTACATTTAATATGGGATCTACGAGGTGTCCGTGAAGTTCTAACGTGAAGTCACTGAAAATGAGAAATGTATTTGAGCAATTACGAATACTTCATTATTATAGTTATTCAAAAGATGTATATTTTGGCATGTAGCAGTAGCTCTTCGTCGCAAGATTTTACGATTATAAAAAGTGCACTTACCCGACTTTAGAGAATTTGATTTTGTCGAGCTTTATTTCGTAGTTCTTTAGATCCAAGCTCACGACAACATTAACATCGATGTCGTAGAAACGACCATAAACGTCTCCTTCTCTCTTGACGAACAAATATTTAAAATCGTACGCGTAGTTGAACTGAAAATGCATGATCTCGTTATCATTGTATTGAAAATTTGAAAGAAATGGAAAAGAATTTTATTTAGAAGAAAGCATAAGTAAACGTTCGTTAAATCTTAATATTCTTACTTCCAAAATTCTCCATCCTAAGTTCATATCGATTAAAAGATGCTTGTTCAGGTACGACGCTATTACGTTCCTCGAACGTTTCACTTTCGATAAGTTGTGTAGGAACCCATTGTGGAAATTGATATTTCCCTTCAACTCTCCAGGCTATACATTTGAAAATCTTTTATTAGCGAAATTCCGCATGCGTTAATGCGTGTACGTGTTACACAAAAATACGTACAAGGGGTACCACGGCTGCGGAAAAGTCTTGCATGTCCATAGGTTCCATGCCATTTTCTCTCATAAATTTGCGGACAACCGGTATTAAGTTATCGAACAAACCGTTGACTTTTGCCGTAATTACTACGTCATCACTGAAACGAGGATCAAATTGCAATATTTTCTATAAATACGCAACTACCAAACTTCTAATGAATCTATTATCCATCCACATTATCTTACAATTTTTTAAACATTTAATTAATCTTGTCGCATACGAGTATACTAACAATTGTTATCTTCCTCTAAAATTCTACAAATACGTATACTTAAAAAAACAAACTAGAACGTATCGTTATAATTCGAATAGCTATGTAATTTAATTGAAACGATTATTTTCGAGCATAACGAAAGAAGAAAAAAACCAAAAAATTGTATAATCCAATCGATGAACTATCGTCTAAGATTCAAAATTTATTTTCATCGTAATAACGTACATTTCTTTAATAACAATGTTTCAATTATCATAAAAGTGTATACCATAGAACATAATTACGACTTACTTGACAGGTGCCGCATATGCATTGTCGTACAAGAGAACTGCGGCGAAGAAGAACAGAAGTCGAGCTTGGACAATCATTTTAATGTTACCGTGATTCTGACTACCGAGCGTCAAGCTCTTCTATTTTTATTGATCATGTTAATGCTATCTCATTTCATCTTATCGTAATTTCGAGCTCAAGATTCGATAATGACAACATTGTTTTTGATAATAACATAAAAATCGTATTAATCGTACAAAACAAAGCTGATAAATGAAACTCTTAATCCGAGCAGGTTATCGATACGCCTGAAATACTTCGTGGACGTTGAATCGTAATTATAATATAATTATAAGTATACGATTTTTTGAGAGATAATACTATTATATATCGCCTGTATTTTTCCATTATTTAGATCAATGATTAGCAAACAAAAGACTTGGAAAATATAAAACATTTTACAAAGATATTTTATTATCCGGTGGATATTCCGTTTATTTTCTTTCATTTTCTATAATTTTGTTTATTTTTTTTGAGATTGAACGTCGTAAGTCAAACTTATACGTTTATGAACGATTGACAAAATTCACTATGAAAAATACATTTTTATCGATAGCAATTATTCGCATAACGTTGCGCGTTACTACGAACGAGTTAAAAGTCTCAAATTCGAATGATTTAAGAGTTTTTTAGTCGTATATCGTATTCAATAAATTTAATATCGAACGTCTAATCCCGTATCTTATATCTATCTTGTGATATCAAATTGTTCTATTTTCTATAGCACCGAAGATAATCATCAAAAATGTACGAATCGTGTTTTAAGTATCGTTTAAATAACACAAAATCAATCAAACGTATTATTGAAGGACCAATAATCTATTTTATCGTTACCATCGTCATTTTATCATAGATATTCGCTAATGGGATATTATTTTTTTACTATTATAATAGGAAAAACACGCAACGGATTACGCAACGCTTTCCATACTTTCACATTCGGTAAGGAATTAGTAAAAGAGTTTAACGTCTTATGTAAAAGCAAGGAATGTAACCGGTTTAAAATCGTCTTGTTTGTTACTATTATAAGTTACGTAAAAATTAATCTTAGACGATGCGAGAGAAAATACAAAGAATCGAGCATAAATATTTGGAGATCGAAATTAATGCTGAACGTAACAAAACGTAATGAAACAATTGTCCAAGCAACGACTGGCAATTTCCTTATTTATTCGATTTAAAAAATTCATAGAAATAAGTGAACAAAATTTTCATTTATTCCTGAATGTAAAAATAAAAAGATATGCAAACATTATTCATGTTTGCATCGTGAAGGGTATCTTCGAGATTTCGATTACACTGAGTATTTTTTTACCATTCGACCCGTTGTGTTTACGCCGTATTTAGTGCTATTGTATTATAGAATTTGATCGCTCCAGGTATACGCTTATCGCATTTCTTAATTTTTATAGATTTATACTTTGAGCCTTGTAGAAGTACTGTTTTATTAGGCTTACTTTTATAATTCGTAAGTGTACGATGATTCGATTTCTTCGTCTTTCGCAAAACTTACGAATGTTAAAATATAAAGAAAAGTATAAATATACAATGCGTTTACACGTACTTGAGTTTTTTCTAATCATCTTAATAGAAAGATTTGAAATGCTTTCTCACGTAAATGATATAACTGCTCGTGCGCGTACACGTGCTCGAGGGAGATGTATGGCAATCTTTTCCGACCAGCATTCGTCTATTCGGTTTATGAATCATGATTACATCCATTTTATGTACATTATAATCAATATTACAAAGTACGAACACGACAGAACCGACTTTTACGTAACTTCATATCGTAAAAACAAAATAAGTTTATAAATTCTTCGCGCGTAATTAAATTTATTGCCGAGTAGCCAGTACCAATTGCATAATACGTAGTAATAACACGATATCTATTTTACGATAGCATCGACGCGACGAAGCAGCTAATGAGACGATTGAATGACAAAAAAGGATTTCGTAAAAGAAGAGAATCGTATTAAAGAAATATGGTATTTTCGTATCTTACGATTAAAACTTGACCAATTTTTTGTTTCTTTCCTTGCATATTCATTTTTATGTATTTGATATACGGATGGTATGACAAACACGAGCATAATAAATTCCTCTGTAAAATCGACTTTTACACTTTTTATGTCTCTTTTAATAGATTTGTTTTAAAAAATATCATTAATCATAATCACATTAATAATCATGCGATAAAGACATCGATTCGAATATAATAAATCTAAATAATACGTTTGAACGGAACATTGGAGTAAACATGGTGAGAACAACAGGTGAAAACAGTTACCAGTCGTAAGAAAATATCATGTCTCTTCTCGCTTTACACGATAATATTCCGCTTGTTACTCCTCATCGCTCTTCCTCCTTTTTCAATGTCGGTTGTCGCTACTGCGAACTCTTTCAAATTTCTTGGCAGAGGCTACGGACCAGGAAACGAGCCGCAAAACAATCTTGTTTGTCGGTCTGGCCTTGAAGCGGCATCGCTATACGGGTCCAATACCGAGACGCGTAACCGTAGGCGTATAATATGCATCAACGTAATGTCGCGTGACGTATCAACGCATCAGAGTACGAAATCGTGTTTGCGTGCTTGGAGATTTCGAAAAAATGTAAGAACGGGAGATAAAATACATTTGGGAACGATGTACGACGTAAAACGTGATTTTTAATGCAGCGGATAAAAAACGGCGCGCGAAGAAGCTCGATGCACTTAACCTTTTAAGGACGGATATTACGATCGCGCTTCTCTTCGTTATTCGAACGTTCCACATTTTCGTTTATATTTATCTCTCGACGAAAGATAATCTAACAATGCGATCTGACCTGATTCCCTGACATCAAACTATCGTTAAGATGTTAGTTCACTGTTTCGAGAATTTTGGGTTAGCGTCGACTTATTTTCGATGGAAGACAAAGATTGTGAAAACTCGAAGACTGTGGATTGGATTACATCGGTACAGGCTTCTGCTAGCTCATATTGAATTCTTTTTCTTTTTATTTATTTATTTCCCTTAGACACGCATTATCAATGGTTTTAAACTAGTAATTTTCTAAAGCGTTTCAATTCTTCGCCGATTTTTAAATTTTGACGGAACACTTTCTTTAAATTCACGAAGCACCAACGTTCCGAGAAACATCGATTAAGAACCACTGGTCTGCTAAAAGAAATTGCATGAGCGTGCCGTTACGAATTTTACGTGCTATCGGGTCGATGCATTTCGTTTGAAATGCAAAAACGGCAAAATTCGCACACGGCTATCGTTTTAATATTATCAATAGAAACGACGATGGCTTTTCAAGGCGATCGATGACGTAAAGTTTTTCACAACGCTCTTCGTTACTACGCGGAATGTTGTTTTCACGTATATGTAATTAATGACGGTAAACAAGTATGACTAATTTTACCATGGAGATACTCGACACTGTCCATAAATTTTATTTCACTGATTTTCAAATTTTTACGGAACACTTTCTCTAAATTCACGGAACGCCGGTGTTCCGTGAAATATCGGTTAAGAACCACTGGTCTGCTCAAGAAATTGGTGCTACGAATTTTTACGTGCAATCAGGTCGATCCATTTCGTTCGAAATACAAAAAAGGCAAAATCCGCATACGGCTGTCGTTTTAATATTATCGATAGAAACGACATTATCGATGACTTTTCAAAGAAAAAACTTTTCAAGCCGATCCATAAATTGACGAGCTAAGATTTCTCACAACACTCCTAGTTACCATGAGGGATATTGTTTTTTCTTCGCGCATGACTAATTTTACCATGGAGATACTCGACAGTGTCGATAGATTTTATTCTTTCTACTTGGTTCGACTCTCCATGCACGACACGACGATAACGATAACGCATAGCTTCCATTAGACAATGTTTTTTAACGTTTCGATAGATTCCGTGCATCGAAGTACAATCTAATTGTAACAGAGGGAGCGACGTTAGTTATCACAGGTGCGTTATAGGAATTGCGAATTTTCCAGCTACGTAAATTCTTAATAAACGCAATTTTTTTTACGTTTTCGGTGATAATAATAATTATTATTATTATAAAAGAAATTAATTCGTGCGATCTTGTAAATTTAACTTGTTCTTATGATAAAAATCGCGTCGAAGTAAATTACATTACGAAATTAACCTTAATTAATCTCAATTAACCAACTAACGACCAAAATGAAGGGACTTTCCTCGATGCTATTTCTTAGAATTCCTTACGAATGATCAACATTTTTGAGTAAATATTATTTAGGTATCGATATTTTTTGATACCTTTAATTTTGATGTATAAATGTACGTGTATACTTGTACGCGAGTGTCGAAATCTGTCGAACTGCGTGTATCGTACGCTCTATGTTTATATTTTAGAAGGACGACGCTCGGAATATCCTTGATGTTATTTCGACAAGGTCAAGGCGAAATATTCGTAATTACGCCGTGTCTTTCGCATGGTGAAGTAAAGCGAAAGACGTAGCGAAGCGATAGCATGGTACGCGTTTAGCGTGGTACATTTTTTCTCGTCAAAAAAGAGCGTTTACCTCGCGTTCAAAGCAAATACTCGTTGATCGATATTAATTACAACTTAAACGGTTAATAGATAATAATTACACGGTTAACTGATTAAGACGTGTTATTCCGCGTATTTATTCGCGTAATACCTATTAACGTTTTTTTTTCGACTTGATCAAGCCGACAACGTACCAGTTCAACGTCGATCGTATAACGATGGACCCTCGAAGTAATATTCGTAATTACGTTGTGTCTTTTACACGGTGAGAAAAACGAAAGACAAAACAAAGCGATAGCATGGCAATTTTTTCGTGAAAAGAGGGTTTAACTCGCGTTCGACGCAAATACTCGTCGTTACTGAATTTTAATTACAACTTAATAATTAAATTGCACATTTAGATTCCACTGTTAACTGATCAAGACGTGTCATTCCACGTATATATACACGTAATACCTACTAACGTATTCGTAAATCTTATTCCATGGAATCTATGAAAAAACAATGTTGTTTAGATATGGTCAAGGCGACAACGTATCGGTTCGACGTCGATCGAGTAACAATAAATTTGCAAAGTAACATTCGTAATTACGGCGTGTCTTCTGCACGGTAAAATAAAGCGAAGCGATATCATGGTACGGGTTTAGCTTGGTACGTCTTTTTTGATTTTAATTACAAATTACAAGTTAGATTGAATATCTAAATTCCATGGTTAACTGATTAATACTTGTTATTCCACGGATATATACACGTAATACCTGTTAACGTATTCGTAGTTATTCCATGGAATCTATGTAAGAAACTTATAAACAAGAAACCCGGAAACGCGACATATCCACTCACGAACAGACGTCAATTCTACGACATCCAATCGACGAAAGTATATCCGAAGAAACACGTGGTTTCGTTATCGTTGCGTATTTCAACACAATCTAGGTCATCGATCCGATGTTTTCCGTTTCGTTCACCGTCGCGTCACGACGTAGTAAGGAGGCTTGTCCACTAATTCGAGCCGATCTCGTCCAATCAGCGTCGACGATTTCGCGAAAAACACCTCGCGCGTTTGCCCTTCTCCTTCTCCTATCCTTTCTCTCTTTCTCTCTCTCTCTCTCTCTCTCTCTCTCTCCTCTCTTCGTTCTTCCTTTTCCTTCGCTATCTCATAGCTATTCGTTATTTTATGTGTACGCGCATACGCGCGCGCGCAACAACAAAAACAACGACGAGAAGAAAACAATCTTGGTTCCGTCAAAACACATTAGCCATAACGAACAACAAGGATGGAAGAATAAACTTCGTAAGCGACGCAAGAGCAGCGACCAAGTCAGTCGCCTCTATTCTCAGTCGAGAGGTGAACGTGTCGACTCGATGAGCTCCGACAGCAATTCGCAACTGTTTTATCAGTAGTTCTACCTCTTTTGTTATCGTCTTTTTTCTTATTTCTATTTCTGTTCTTAATATTATTATTATTACACGCGCAACGAGAACAGGATAATTAATCTAGGTTCTGTCATGACACATCGCTGGTGAACAACAAAGGCAAAGAATAAACTTCGAAGTCGTTGCGGGAGCAGTGACCAAGTCAGTTGCCTCGATTCTCAGTCCGAGAGCAGCCGAGAGGTGAACGTATCGCCTTGATAATTTCCGTGAGTAATTTGCAGCTGTTTTGTCCGTAGTTCTATCTATTTCGTTATCTTCTTTTTTATCGTTTCTGCTTCTATTATTATTATCACTTTTATTTCTGTTTTTATTACTTTTTCTATCGAACACGCGCAACAACATAGTCGAGAACACGACAATCTCAGTTCCGTGAAAACACATTAACCGTAACGAACGACAAAGGCGAAGAATAGACCTCAGAAGCGACGCGAGTCACGTTAGTTGCCTCGATTTTCAGTCCGATCTCAATCAAGAAGTGAACGTATCGCTTTGATAAGTTCCGTGAGTAATTCACAGCTGTTTTATCTGTGGTTCTACCTCTTTCGTTATCTTCTTTTTTATAGTTTCTACTTCTATTTCTATTTTTATTATTATTTCTACCGAAAACGCGCAACAACATAGTCGAGAAGAAAACAATTTCGGTTCTTTCAAAACACATTAATGAGCAACAAGAGCGAAGAATAAACTTCAAAAGCGACGCGAGAACAGTGACCAAGTCGGTTGCCTTTATTCTCAGTCGGGAAATGAACGCGTTGGCTCCGTGAGCAATTCGTAGGTGTTTTGCTCGTAGTTCTACCTCTTTCGTTATCTTCCTTTTTATTATTATTCCTACTTCAATTTGTATTATGATGTTTATTTCTATTTTTATTATTTTTTCTATCGAACACGCGCAACGACGTAATCAAGAACACAATTTTGGTTCCCTCATGACACATCACTCGTGACCATCAACAAGGGCAAAGAATAAATTTCGAAGTCATAGCGAGAGCCGCGCTGAAGCGCGCCGTCGTTCTGGCCACCTCAGTCCAAACGAGACGTCCACGTCGAGCGGTGGACTTTCGTGAGTTCTGTGAGCCATTCGCAGCGGTTATTCCTTTTTTTTTTTAATTATTTTCATTTAATATTTCGACCATGCTCTTGTCGTTCTCGTTTTGAATTCAAATCGAACGTCAGGATATAATGGAAAACTTTTTTGAAAACGTACGATAGTATCGGATCTTCATCCAACGCGTTACGCCCTTATCTCGTCTCGTTCAGTCTCAACGATCGAGTCGAGACAAGATTCGAAGAACGTGACGCTTTTCTCTACGAGGCGGTTTCTTTCGAAAGATAAAACGATCGTCGAGGAATCGTTCGTGACGTCGCCTTCTTGACGTTTTGGGGATCGTCGTGGTGTAAGTATCCTCGATCGTGTGTTATTCTTCTTTTCCTTTACGTTACTTTATTGTCATCGATGAAAAGAATATTATTATTAGCAATATTAGTAGTAATATTGTTATTTTGTTATTGTAGTTGTTGCTGCTATTATTTTTTTTTACTATTACACGTAATTTAGACCGAATATAATTTTTCGGTCTTGTTTTTCTTGCGTGTCGATAATGAGAAAGAAAGATATCTTCGCAATTTTAACGAATGGTAGAAAATTGCAAATAATGACAGAAATGATAAATCGAATTGTTGGACATCGAGGAAGGAAGTTGGGCCTGCTTCGTCGTGGGCACACGCTTATTTTTTTACTTTCTTTTCTTTTTTTCGTTTAAACTTCCGAAAGTGTAGCACGTCACTCGTTCGTTCTCTCGATCGTTCGCTCGATCGTTCGAGAAGAACGTAATTTAACAAACGTGAATCCCTATTTCCTTTTCTAACTTCAATAGTCTCCGCGTTCTTAATACCGGATGCCTTTATCCCGATCGACTAAAATGCTATTTTTAGTATTTACCGAGGCCTGCCGATAGACGCACGATTTCGCTGCTTTTAACCGCTTGTTTCTATGGATAGAAAATTGAACGGTCTTTTGCACGTCGTTAGGAAGGAATTATGCGAATTTTAACGAGCAAGTACGTAAACTTTGCTGACATTTTAGAACAGATGTCCTCATTTATTTTTAAACGATTCGAAGATTCTTATCTTGAAATTGACAATTTTATCTTTTTTAGATATCTAAAATAAAAAAAAAGATATTCTTTCTTTTCTCGACCTAATAAAAATGTCTCTCCTGTGTCAAAAATCGTACGTCGAAAGACGAAGTGGAAAATAAATATTTGATGACCCTTGCGTTTCTAATCGCCTCATTATAAATTTCAATGAACAACCGTCGATGAACGTTGATTACGACGAAGTTCAAAGTCACGTAGGTGCGGCTTATGTGGCCGACGCGATGCAATCTATCAGCGATTACGTTTTACTTCGCGTCGTCGAAGAGAATCTATAATTATTTCTCCTACGTGAATCGAGACGGGAAAGTCGATCGGGAATCTCGAGATAAAATTATAGCTTGCCTTTCGAGCTTACCCCGAGACATTTTATATCTCGTGTCGTACATTGTTCGCAAGGTGACTATTTAAAGGCAGAAGAGTCCGTTCTCTCTCGGTATCGAAATTTTCTTACGACAATTATATATATATACATATATATTTACGTAACGTTACACGATGATAACCTACTTTTTTTTATATCGTAATCGGCGTTACGATTGTTCGTACGTTCATTAAATAGTTTACGCTATTTCAATCGCGTGATTCCTTTAATACGTTCGTCCACGTCACCCATCTCTGAATGACGTGTATGTTTCCGTCCGTGTGGGCCCCGTCATCTACGTACGAGTGACGTTCTTCTTGGTAAAGTTAAGAGGTTACATTATTTTATTTTATTGAAACTTTTAAGCATATGAAAGAGCAACATTTGAACGATATTTTATAAAATTTTCATTTAAAAATTTTGAAAATTCAGTCATTGAGATTTGATTTTTGGAGACCCCTTTAGAAAAAAGTATCTTCGCGGTGGTCAGGATAACTCGTGATAACTTCATCTTAATAAAAAAAAAAACAAATATTTTTCGTTAGTAAGTGAATGTAGCTCGTGATGAACAAAGAATTTAAAAATATCTTTAAGTTTTAAAGTCTAAATGTCCTAAAGTTTTTTTTACATTTTTTTCCTCGCATGAGCGTGTCGAGGAATAAAATAAGTTTTCATCTGGCAAAGTCAACGCTTTTTATATGATCCGTGCGTTGTTCGACGAGTCGTCCGTATATGGATCGTATACAGATAGACGCGTGTAGATTAAAAATTAATTTGGTAAAAATGTGTATTTTCGTAAGATTTCGATAGTTACTTCATCGATTAGCTGCCGGCTTATCGCTTGGTACAAATAGAGGCGATAAGCTAGCACAGTCTTCCTTTCGCAAATCGAAGTTCTCGCTGACATTGAAACGTGTGTGGTAAAACTGCGTATTTTCGTAATATTTCGATACTTACTTCATTAAGTAGCTGACGGTTTATCGCGTGATACAATTAGAGGCGATAAGCTAGTATCGTCTTTCTTTCACGGATCGAAGTCTTCTCTAAAAGTTAAGAGCCGCTAGAACAAATCGCGAAAATACGGGCTCTAGTGGACTCGTGCGGCCTCCAACGAATTCGAATATCCAAACGTACAAATGTCGAATAACTCCATCGTGTCGAGCCACAGAAAGTCTCTTCGACTTAGAAGCTACATCTTTACGATGAAGTCATCCTTCTCTTTCACCCGTCCTGAATACGAGGCTCTGCCAATAGCGACGTTGTTGTTTGTTCCCTATACTGTTAAAGGAATCTGATCGAAACGAGATTGTAAATCTCCGACTTTACATTTTGAACCTTACTCGATTCAATCTATTTATTCGATCAGAATTTAAAAGAGCAATCTATCGAAAGATCGATTTTCTCTCTTTTAATATCGCGCTTCCTGTTTCTTTTATATCGCTGTTTAAGATAACGACATTTAATATTAACATACAGCTATCGGTTACTCGGTTAGGATGTTTAACACGTTCACGCCGGCACTGCGATTCGTGTTTCTCTCCCATTGGAAGCTACTCCAAGAGCGTTTTACTTTATCGTCGAACTAAAGTAAAAAATTTCCATTATTTTAATTTTCAAATACATCAACATTTTTTCTATTTACTAAACGAATAAATTGTTGGTGAGACGCACCGTCAGATGCAACATTTAAGTGTGAGCCACCGGTGGTACACATCGCCCGATAGAACATTCAAGTGCGAGCATGGTATGCGCCGGCGTAAACGTGTTAATCGAACGACGGAAGAACTCGATCATTTTATTCGTTACGATCGACGCGATCCGATTGGTTATTAACGAAGTTACTGCGAACGTCGTCGTGCAATAAATTTGCGATTGACAGCGGTACTATTTAGAAGGCGTCCCAAATGTTTATAGGAATTTTAAATCGTGAAGCGATGGACGATCCCGATGACGATGAATGAATAGCCGGCTTACGTAGTATAGTATACGTTTCTTCCCTCCATCGCACGATATAATCGTACGATAAACTTTCACCATCGCGCGATTTCCAACCAGAGTTCGAATAACGTTCTCAACGGGCGTTATAGGACGCACGAGGCTTTATTGTTCCGTAGAAACGTGTGTATAATCACGAATAAATAATACTTTTCCGTTAACCTTTTAGATACGATAAGTCACTATAATGGCTTCCATGGATACCATCAATTTGAACAGTACGCCACTATGACTTCCGTGGATACCATCAATTTAAACGGTAAACCACTATAGTGGTTCTCCGTCGTTTTCTACCACCTCTTTCCATCTATTTTGGAAAATCCGCAATTTCTCGTATGGACATATGGGCTAAACCAAACCGCGAACAATCTGAAAACAATGACGGAAATCCTGGTCCTCTTAACATAGGAAAAATCGATCAACGCGTTGAAGGCCATCGGATTTTTCGTTTGCTCCACGTCGGTCCTCGCGAACCAGCGATCGACTTCTGCCTCCACATTGAGCTCGTTATCGTTTTCTTAACTCTAAGCTCACGCGTAGAGCGGTGTCCAACCGAGTGGCGCGACACTTAACGCGCTAAATAGGAAAACGCGCTTTTCTCGTGGTCGTGGTTCGACGTGCCCAGACGTCGAAACAGTCGATTAAAAATAATCCATACCTGCTTTCAGTGCCAGGTCCATGGTCAACGAATCATCCTGGACAGAGGCCAGGCGCGAATCGCGCCCGAGGATGCTCCATCTTCGACGAGCTATTTCGAGGCTACGTCGTCGACATTGTTGCGAAGTCAAATGCAAATCGTTCCTTCGTAAACGGCTATCGTCGATGATCGGCAACGACTCGTAAATTCGTTGCTAGATCTTAAGAAATTACGAATCGAAAGTTTACCTGACCTTTGAAAAGAAGGCAAAGACTGATTTATGACCGTAGAGTACAGGCCGTAGACGGTCTAGGAGAGGGAGGGGATTAGCCTCGATCGTTCAAGGCTTTCTCGTTTTTCAAATTTATATCTCTGTTCTTATCCATTTCTAAATACGTTCGCCCACGAATTTGAGACGAACGAGAACTTACTATTACACCTATTGTTCCGTAGCAACACACCAGTTCACACGCTCGCATCGTCGATGCGCACCAGAACGGATTGTACGTACGTACTTATTTCTACAAGTGTATCGCTGCAGAAAAAATGGAAAGACTCACCTGATTCCCCACTACAGTTATTTAAATTGTACGTCCGTTGACACACCAAAGCTCTGCAGAGAAAGTTTACGGAGTGTGTCGGACAAAGGGCCATAAAAAACGGTCACCGATACCCGCAAGACAACATTATTCCATTATCTCTGATCATCGTTAGGTACTTTCTTCGGCGCTTTCTTGTCGAAGGACGTCACTAACAATGACTAGTGCAGCCCCTCCGTGAGCAACGTAGGCTTAACCCTTTCGCGACGGTGCACCTGTACCATACTTTGCCACTTTTCTGT
>JAITYT010000664.1:206726-222015 GCA_025433975.1 Liostenogaster flavolineata | reverse complement strand
TTTTTTTTTTTATTTAGATAAACCATCGTTCGCGATTCTCTTCGTTCGGTTCCTCGTAACTTCGCATCGAAGCATTGTTTACTCGTTTAAAGGAAGATCTTCGATGCGGGCGTCGTGACATTTACTAAAAGTCAACGCCGATACCTTTCTTTTACTCGAACTCTCTACAATTCGCTCAAAGATTATGATTTGTGTATGATTCCACTCGAACGAAGTAACCGAAGAATCGTTTCTATTCCAGGTTGACATAGAGATAAATGGAGAGCCGAGACAGATTCATATGAAACTGGGAGACTCCGGAGAAGCTTTCTTCGTCGAAGAGGTCAGCTCCGATGGCTCTCCCACGGACACCGAGATCCCACCGCACCTTGCGTGCTCTCCGATTCCAGACGACAACTGTTTCCCTGTTACCAGATTCAACATGCTGTCCGATCTTCCCCACGACCAGAGAGAGAAGATATTGATCGATTCCGTTCTGTCGATAGAACGCGAGAAATGGGAACAAATGTCCAGTCTACCTCCCGACGAACGTGAAAGATTTCTTATCGAACAATTCTCAGATCTGCCATTGGAACATCGTGAGAAATGGCTTCAAATAGCGTCGTTGACCTCGGAAGAACGAGACAAAATGTTCAGAGCTAGCTTTGGCACGATATCGACTTTACAAAAGCAACAAATGATACGGGAGCAATACTCCGCTTTGAAATTGGAAGACAAGGAGAGATTGTTCAAGGAGAATTTCCCTGAACTACCTGCAGAGCAGAGGAAAAAGTTTGAGAAAGCATTGTTAAGCGACTGGCAAGAGAAGGGAAAGAAATGGGAGGAGAAATGTAATAACGCGAAGAACCAAGAGGAGGATATCTTTGATATGGATGGCATCGACGAAGACGAATCGAAGCCACTGATATCCGTGCCGAAATCTTTCGTCGCTGTAACATCCAAAGAGAAAATTCGTAAAATCAGCGTAGTTACGAATGACTTCATTCCTATAACTAACGATACGCAAAATATTTGCAAGACTAATACGAATAACGAGTTACATTCGTCCGTGAATCAGCAAAGGGTACGTAAAATTAGCGTTGTGACGAACGATTACATGCCTTCTTCCATACCAGATGATCCTCAAAGTAGCAGCAAAGAAAAGTCAAGCGACGAGTCGAATACGTCCGTGATCAAAAAGAATTCGAAGGACGAAACCGTCGAAGAAGTCAAGAGTAATAATTCGGCTAAGAGGAAACGCAAGAGGAAAAGCATCATGAAGAAAAAAGGATCGCAGAGGAAAATTAGTAACGGTAGTAGCAGTCAAACAGAGACGAGCGAAAGTAACATCGTTACTGCAGACGAGGCGCAAAGCGAACCCGTGAGTAATAAAATATTATGGAATATATAAAAAAGTTGCTTATAATTTTAATCGACTAATATCTGTATCTATCGTTTAAAGATTTTAAATGGTCCGAGTTCAGCCGTAGAAATTGAAAGGAAAGATGTTTCTACCGAATCGTTAGATTCTCCGCAAGATGTTACGGAAAAGCGTCCAGAGACGGATTTCCACTTCTTTAGCGATACTGAAGTTACCAAGTAAGGTTTTAACAATTTACAACGGTAGCTAATTTTTCTATCGATCCTGTACGATCGAGGTTGGATAAATATTAAGATCCATACAAGCCATAAAAAAGTATAATATATTTTATTACGTTATACTATTTAGAACAATAAAACGATGCAATTTCCAATAATGTTTCTCGCATTGTTAAAGAAATCAAGATTCCAGACCGTGTTCACCCGTGCAATCGGACACAGAATTTGAAATGCGGAAGATAACGCAAGAAGGTAGCGAACAAGAAGAGGATAAAGCCCATCAACAAAGTTGGAGATGGGGCGAACTACCCACCTTGCCACCAGAATCGACGCATCCATCGCATAGAAATTCATTAAATTCGTTGGCCGCGACTACGCAATCCAACAATAGTTAGTATCTTTCAGTTTTTATGCATCGTTCTGATTCTGCTCGCGTAAGAAAATCGTCTGTAAAGAGTAGTCCTTTTTTAATATTAATGCTACGCATTCAAATTAACCCTTTCTACTCGTATGTCGCCATATTGTCGCCATCCCACATTTTTTTATTATTATACTTTCTATATATATTTTTTTCGCTAAAGTGGCAGGTTAAAGTGTGATATGTTCCTATAAAAATGTTTTCATTTTAAGCAAATATGAAACAAGAATTCCGAGTTGATTAGTTACTTTCTCGAATATAAATAAATACGAGTGTAAAGAGTTAAATTCGTGTACATCTGTGTACAGATAAATGCCATCGCTCTCCTTTATATTAACTTATTCGTCGCACTTCCTAACACTAACGATACTCTACAAAATTGTACAAAAATTTTCAATTCCATTTTATTTCATTAACGCTCATTTTATTTCATTTTATCTCATTAGTATAAACGCTTTATTACTAACTGCTTTTTCACTGGCAGCAGAGGCACATCGATCTATGCTCAGCGGCATGTTCTCATTTATGAAGAAGACCTCTCGCGTTAGACATAATCCAGAATCGGAGGGAATTTATCTCAGCGACATAAATGCCGATGAATTGGACCCTGAAGTCGCTGCTTTGTATTTTCCTTCCTCTCATCGAGGTGCAACAGTGGTTAAAGGTATATAAGTTTTCTGCTTCTATAAATCAATTTTGGGCTGTCGCATATCTCTAATACCTCAAATAATATTTCATTAACGCGTGCTTCTCAGGAAAGTCTGCGTTAAAGTTGTACATTTTATTGTAGTGTAAATTATATATCGTACAATTTTGCATATATATATTCACGCGACGAGCAACGTATTACCAATACGTTATACGTAACACTTTCTACTTAAAAATATTAGTAGATTTTCAAAATATATTTAAATGTACCAGTCGCATCTGTAAATCATTGTACGCATATATGTTTACGGATGTAATTAATGCAACGATTCGTGACATAAGCCATAATAATTCTAAAAGATTTGATATTTAAAATATTAATATAACATTAATAAGATTTATCGTTAACGAAACTTTTAATTATTCGTGAGCTCTTCTACTTAATTTAAATTAAATTAAGTTTATGCACAACGTTTATGCGCAACGTTAGTGGCATAACATTTTTAAATAATGTATCTTTAACAATACATCCACTTACACTAATGGTAACTACCTCGTTGTGTTTAATTATATTTTTTATGAGTCGTATTACAATATATTTACCCATATAAATAAAGTAAATATTATGCTGCTGTTATAACAAAGACGAATTTTTTTAGAAATGCATGTAATCCTTTAACGATAATATTTGTAGATGAAAAAGGAGTAGACGAAGAAGACACTGAGTCTGGTAATGGACCAAGTATACCTCAAAGCCCTAATAGCGTTGAAGGAGCTATCGGTGGCCCAAAATCATTAGACAGTGATTTTGAAGAGCCAAAGCATTCTATATTTGACAGCAGTATTGATGTTAGTCTCTCCTTATGCGGTGGTTTGGACAATGAAAATGGTCCATCCAAAGAAGCATTCCATCAAAACTTACTTCATTTTGAAGACATCTGTGCAGATATAAAATTATATGAAAATCCCAACTTAGTTGTGAAAATTAATGGAAAATATTATAATTGGGCAACTGCTTGTCCAATTATAATGACTTACACAGTCTTCCAAAGATATTTGCCACAAAGTGCTATTGAAAATCTTTACGCACAGTGTATTATGCCTTTGTCGTTGCACGAAGATAAAAAACAGCAGAATATTCGAAAGCCTGAAAGTCGAGGTGGTTATAGTTCATGGTTTTTGTGGAGACGATCTGCTCAACCACCTAAAAAGTCGCAAGAAATAAATGAAAGTAATTATATCAGTTTCAATAATATCAATGATATTATATACATATAATATTATTTTTTAATTTTATTTTTTATATATATATATATATATATATATATATATATATGTATATATATAATATATTATGTATTTTAGTCGATGGACCACTCGCTGTACAATCCTCTACGCAATTGATCGAAGGAAAAGAAATTATTGCAGTTGATGTTACAACTGTAAATAGGTACGTACTCGATCTATTTTCTTAAATATTTAATGTCACGTGTTTTATTTAATTTCGTGTTTTTAATATTTATTTAGAGAGATGAAGACTGATACAAATTTAGTTTCCTCGACTATTCCTGAACTAATGGATGCGTGTAGATTAACGAATATAACCACCGAGAGTATACTTGCGAAAACCGAGAAAGCACACGATAGAGAGGGTGAAGGCTACAGCGGAAGCGAAGATTCCGATAGTAATCAAAATGATTCGCAAGGTGTCAAAATACCAATGGAAAGGAGACCATATTACGAATCTACGGAAAAGTATCGAAAAACGTTGAGATTGTCATCGGAGCAAATAGTTCGTATTATATTATTTGTACTTGTATAAATTCATGTTAATTACGATGCAGAGGTTAATTCAAATTCTTTACAGGCAAGTTTGAATTTAAAAGAGGGCCCTAACGAAGTTGTATTTAGCGTGACAACGGCTTACCAGGGTACGACTCGATGTAAATGCCATATTTACAAATGGCGATGGAACGATAAAATTGTTATCTCAGATATCGATGGTACTATTACAAAATCAGATGTACTAGGTCATATTTTGCCGATTGTAGGCAAAGATTGGGCTCAATCCGGAGTCGCTCAATTATTTACGAAGATAAAAAATAATGGTTATAAATTGCTCTATCTCTCGGCAAGAGCGATAGGTCAAGCTAAGGTTACAAGAGAATATCTAAAGAGCATAAAGCAAGGAGACCTATCACTTCCCGAAGGACCTTTACTTTTAAATCCAACTAGTCTTATTTCGGCGTTCCATCGTGAAGTTATAGAAAAGAAGCCAGAGGAATTTAAAATATCATGCCTAAGCGATATCCAAGCACTTTTTCCGGAAGGTTCTAGACCGTTCTATGCTGGATATGGAAACCGTATTAATGTAAGAACATCTTTTTAGAATATTATATTTTTTTAGATGTAATTCACGATTCTCTTAATTAAAGATTAATTTAAACATTATCTCTTTCAAGGATGTCTGGGCATATAGAGCAGTAGGCATTCCTATAATGAGAATCTTTACCATAAATCACAGAGGCGAATTGAAGCATGAATTAACACAAACATTCCAATCATCGTAAGTAATATATTTATCATTATAATATGTATTTATTCTTGAAAAGTAGAATAACGAATGACGAGCAATATGGTTAATTTCTAAATAAATATTTAATTCTGTCTGTTGCTTATGCAATGTTCTTCGATTGTATTATTAATATTTCCGAACATATTATAGTCTAAATTAATTTTATCGTACTAGAATGTTGTTATTTGCTTATTACTATGCTTATTACTCGTCGATTTAAATAGTTCATTATTTCATAAATAATTTTTTGTAGACATTTACTCGTTTAATATCGATGTTACTCCTTAAAAAGCATAATTCAAATTAGCGTAACAATAAATAAAGAAGTGACATTCTATCGTGAGTATAAAAAATCGGTAGCATAATAAGGAAACGAAATGATGGAAAGCTGTGTAACCTCTGAACGATCTGGAATATCCAAATGTTTTCTTTTTATTATATGAACAACAATAATTTGTTTTTAATTCAATCATAGATCTTTATATTTAGGAAAATGAGTAAAATTACAGTGCAGTCACGTCTCAGGGTGTCGAGCACTAACACTATTGATATTTATCAGATTGTCATTCATTGCAATTAAATGTAAACAAAAATTCATTGATCCGTATCGATATACGTAAATCTAATTTTTGTGTTATATTTTGTAGTACATTTGGAATCATTAAACATAATAGTTATATATTTGTTAAAGATATCTAAAGGAATTAATAAACGACAAAAATGATCATTGGTTTTTGACACTTCGAATATTATTTCTGTGATTACAGTTATACGTGTCAGTGCGATATCGTCAATGAATTGTTCCCGCCACTACCTACATGAAACATCTGTCTATGGTGGCACAACCATAGCAATTTAAATTGAATTTCAATGTCATAATGTCGTGAAATTCTCATTATCCCGATTACATGTTAATGCCATTGTGGTAGTGAAACTTCAACTGGTTTAATATTTTATTCGATTTATGTTTATCATTCAATTTATCGAATGATAAAAGAAAAAAGTACGTCGAATAAAATAATTCATTCTTAAACATATAAATAGGAGACTATGATACAAAGAAGTTAAAAAATAGGTACGACCGGTACAATTACCCGGTTGAAAATTAATTTGTTTCCTATAGATTTGGTTATCGTTCGTCTAATAATTTAGCATAGTAGAAACGTAGTTTCAAAGTTATATATTTTTGTTGGAAGCGTATATTTTATTTTGCAATCTTTATTTGTCGTTTTATGTAGACATGAATGTACGTGTGCGAGATATTAAATGTAATATGTAATATTTTCCGATACAATGGCAATTACGTATAAATAGGGACTTCGTATTGATATGTGGTTTCATAAAAATATTTCTATTGTAATGTGATGGGTTATTTGGTTGTGCAACAAGTCTTATCTTCTTATGATTTATAGGGTAAGCACTTGTCAGTACACAATACTGTTGCTTTTCATTTTTACCGCTTTTACGTGTTTCTATTTGAAATATTTTCAATATTTGTCATTGCTACAAATATTACATATTTTTTTTTTACAAAAAATAACTTGTACTTGACTTAATACATTTATTTACTTTTAGGTCAGGTACATCGTATTAATAATATATGGAAATATGTATTTGCTTTCACATTAACAAAGTCCTTACATTATTTTTATTATTAATATGAGTTCTGCAAAGTATCATTCTATCAGTGCTGTCCCATATAATTCATAATGGATTTTTCGTAAAAATATATATTAATATTGCTTCTTTTATCATCGCGCATTTGATTTCACGATATTCATTATTCACGGACTAGGCATGTTAGAGTGGATGTGTGGGATCATAATAACGCTTCAGTTCGATCAATGTTATACACCAATGACCTAATCTATTATTATATATATACACATTGTTGCATAGTTCGATCTATTGTTCTAATTATCGGCTTCGTTATATGCAAAACAAAATTTGTCGAATGTATATTGGATTACATTTTTTATTTCTTTTGTTATTGCAGATATTCGAACATGAGCTTTATAGTAGATCATCTGTTTCCTGCTTGGAGAGAAGATGCCGCTGATGAATTCAGTAACTTTGCATATTGGAGAGAACCAATTCCCGAGGTGCCCAAGCTCGAAGCGCTTTACGCTCAAAGTCAAACTACTTAATAAAAATTAAGACGGTGATACTTCATGACATAAGAAATTAATATTACACGTTCGTATCCTCATATTTATCTATTCTAAATAGAGATTCTTTTCAACTATAATTCTTATAAAATATTACTGTTAATTTATTTCATATTATATCAAAATGTTATTTTATTTGCAAACGATCTAATGTGAAAATTTGGTTAAACTGCTTATCCTGTATTTATTTATATCTACACCTATAAGAACATTCCAAAAACACACAGATAGATATGTAGATATACAAATATTATTGCGTATTAATAGCAAGTTTTAAGTTTGTCATACCAGAGTCATAATGCACAATGTATTAGTAGCAAATAGTAACATGCTTTAATAGGGTTAAAACGTGATTTGCTCACACGCATGCTTACAATGCATATACACGCGCGCGCGCACACACACACATACGAATATCTCTATAACACAATTAATATACATATATTTCATATTCGTGAATTAATATTTGTAGTATCGCGATGTGTTAATGGTAATCAGGAATTTTTAAGATTATGCGTTAAGCAGCTTATCTATATATTTATTATAAATATTATTATATCGAAGAACTACTTTCTTGAGTCGTTTGTTAATGTTTCATGTCATTATATAATCATAATGTATTTTTCATACAATTTCGTGATATTTCCATTGTTCAGAAGATTATTATTCTAAAAATTATTGAGTTAGCTCATTGATCGTGAGTCGTAACTGTGTGGTTATTTAAATCAAATATTCTTTATTCTTTATATTTTTAAACGATAGAATTATTTATTTTTGTACGAGATCTATATTAAGTTAGTATACTGAGAAATTGCCATATCTACAGTATAAAAGAATATTATTATTTGTATTGTGATAATCGCATCAAACTAGAATCAATATTCAAGCTAATCAATGTACGTAAGATACTTTGAAAACTATCATTATCGATACGTAAATCATTGTTTATATATTAATGACTATTTTATTTTCGTAACTTTTATTTATTAAACAAAAAAGGAGTAATGGTTGTCATGACACATTCTATATCGATGTCTTTCAAAATGCGTTACCTATATAAATCTAGACTAAGTATATTTAGATTACTATTTTCTAGCTTTCAAACGATAAATTACTATTAAAAACAAGAAATGTGCATATTTGGAAATTATTTCACGAACATTCACAGTTTAAGAGATAAAGGTACAATTATTTTGAACCAAAGAAAATAATGAACGATACATATAACAGCGAATAATAATCAATTTTGAAAAATATTACTTAGCGAAGCGTGATCGGATGAATAAGAAACGAATGTATGAGTTTAAACAACAACATACGTATCCTCAATTTAAAAAGACCTTAAGTTTATAGTTATTTTGTAAAGGTTTTGTATATATGCAACTTAATGTCGCACTTAGTAATATTTATAAATTACCTGATACTAGAATTTAAATATTTTTGTCCGAAAATATTCTTAGTACAAATTAGTTCGATTCATTAATTATTTTATTTATGAACTGCCTTTATAAAATTAATTTTATATGACTATTAAGGGTTAATTGAAAGAGATAAAAAATAATATTTTTTAATAATACCTATAGACATATTAACCGGAATATCTGTAGTGTATTTAAATTTATTATTAAACAAAGCGATGAAGTACATTGAACAAATATAACATCCTTGTGATTCTGTATGGCGATTTCCCTCCTACTTTGTTTCTTTTTTAACAATGTGATAATAGTATTAGTGTTTATATCATACGAATAATTGCGTTCAAAATCATACGAATAAATTATATGTCATAGGAAAACTGGATCTCTTAATATTTTATTATGATATTTTTACCAGTATCGATTTCGTTATTTTAAATAGATTTTATGCAGTATTATCGAAATGCTTATGAATGTAATACTTGTATCTCTTGTAATCCTGCATATTTGAAACAATAAATAATATAAAAGTAACTGGTAAATTATTTTATAGAATAATTTAATCTCTTTGCGATAATGTAGACCTTAATTATCACAATCCCCGTGTGAAATCCGTATGTATTATGCGAATCCTACGAATGATTGATCGGAGGAAGTTTGACGAGTTCTTACGTGCAGTCACTCACAGGCACGTACATAACGATCGAACAAAAGTACTTCGTAATTACGATTACGTTCTACGCGTTCCTAATAACTCTTAAATGACATGGAATCAAGCAAATTTTGTAGAAGGGATCCTACTTTCATTCGCTCGTATCATTATAATCAAAATATACGTATAAAAGTGTTACGTGGTAAAAATCGCTACTTCATTGAACGAACGTTTATCTTCTTATTAATTTCGATAATCAAGATTTTATCGTACAAATATTTCATTTTGTTTTGTACTCTTAGAGAGGTTCGTACAAAATAAAACTTCGCAATCCCATTACATTGATATTTAACAAATTTATTATATTTGTAACATAATTGCTTGGTAAATTATTATGTACAAGAGATGAAATGTTTCTATGATGTCTTACGTATATCTTAGCAGATGAATTTATCGATTATTAATATTACCATAGGAAGGAATACGTTTAAAAGAAAAATTATTTTACAAATAATCCGCCGTAATTTAAATTATATAACAATTACCTACATCTTAATGTTATTTACAATAAAAAAATTAAAATTATTCAGAGGAAATCATTACAGCAATGTAATACCAAATCGACATTTATAATGAAATTTTTTACATACGAATGCACCTATTTATATTTTTATAATTACGCGCCTTCGAGATCTAGTTCCATTTCTTCGTTGTCGTCGTTCTCTTTCATATCGTCACAAGTAATGTTTTTGAATCCACGCTGTTTAGAATAAACGCCCAATGGAATTAACCTTATCGTAGCCATTGCTTTCCCAAATAATTTCTGAAAAGTAAACGTTTGTAAAAACAAGATATCAATCGAGAGACAAAACGTACAACGACCAAAATTGGCGCGTACCAAAATTTTCGCTTGTTCCGGCGTTAATGGTTCTTCTTTTTTGCAGACTTTATATTTCGATATCAACGTTACGATGCCTTTCTGCAGTGCCGTTGGCATGCCCAATTGACGCAAATGTGGCTCCATACTGTGGGGAAATTGTAACAAGGGTCCTTTGGGTAGCACGACGCTCTCCGTAGAGACGAAACCGGAACGCGCGTATTCGGTTTCTTCGTACTCCGCCAACCATTTTACAACCTACGAACGATATTTTTCACATTGTATTTAATTCCTCCTAATCGAAGATGCTTAACGTACCTCTTTCTTCTTTTTATTCGTAAATAATAAACAACATTGTCCTTTCAATGCGTTAGATAATTTATGTAGTCCCTCCTCTGCTTCCTCTGCGGATGTTCTGCCCAACGCTATCGATATTACTTTATTCTTGCCAAAGAAAAATCTACTGCCCTTCCATGCCTCCCGCAATTCTTTTAGCTTGTTATTACGCATATTTTGTACGGATAATAGAAATATACGATCGTATCGCGACACGCAATTTCGAATATCTTCTATTATTTGCTGTTTGAGCACCAATCCCTTCTTGGTCGTTTTCGTAAGGGATACTGCAACGAGAAAAACAATTTTATTCTCCCTTTTGTCCGTAACTGTTTTTATAAACGATCGGTAATACGATCGACCGGCGTCGACGACGAAGGAACAACGCAAAAGCTGCCGTTAAAAAATCAACACGAAACCGAGCTTCAAAATGATCGTAACCTATTCGATCTTGTCGCGCGTTTATCGAATCGCGCGAGAGAGAAAAAATTACGAACGTCCTGCAATCGATATTAACGAAAGGATGTTATATTTCTTCCTTTTAGACTGGCTCTCTTTGTTGTTCTTTAAGGATAAAAATAAGCGCGAGGAACACCGACGAAAAATGCACCTCGTCGAACATCTCTATTTAAAGGTTGGAAAATTGAAATATGCGAATCTCGGAGCATACAATAGTAAAATATAAATAAAAATAAGAATGGAAGTTACTTTTCTTGTCTCTCTTTGATTTCGGCATCTTGATCGCATTAATTTACGTTCCTTCTCTCGGGAAAACGAATTTAACCTCATCCAATCGAATGACCACGTGCTTCGTTATGCGCACGTTTTTACGTTCCGTGACGAAGTAGAGCGTCATCACGCGTAATCCGGGAGAAGCTGAAGAGGAGCAAGAACAAGCGCCCGAAAAGAATTCCAGACTCTCGTAAAAATATTTATAAATTTTAATGTTCGTTATCAAACTAGGTTTAATTTCGTAGACCTTTTCGCGTCGTTTCTTACGCGTGTTCGATGATATTTATTCGAAAATCTCTATCAACGAGAGAAATAGTTTGAATTCGGTAGAAAGAATCAGCCATTGTAGAATTCAAGACGCGAGATAAATCATTCAAGAACTCTCGATGCGAGTACTCGTTTCTTTCTTCCTTTCTAGCTTTCTCGTAAAATCTCGATCGTGCGATCTTTGATATTTCAAAGAAAAACGAAAATTTTCTTGAAGCGTTAACCTTGTTCTGCGCACCAAAGCCACGATCGACGGAAGGTCGTTCGCGCGTCGAACCATTTAATCGAATTTCTTCAGGGAATCGTATTCAAACGTACGAATCTAACGCTTACGAAGAATGCTTGCGTTCTTCTCGAACGAAGTACCACGAGTTAACCTCGTGTTTCATCTTTTTCGCCCGAATTTCTCGCCACGAGTCTCTTACTCGATATTGTAGGTTAGGAGATCGAGAAAGGAAAGACCTAGGAAGGAAAGAAGAAAATACTTGCAAGAAAACTACTCGAGTGGCCGGAATTTCAACGAATTCCGAAGCGTCGTTCGTTTGCTTTAGCGATATGAAGTCGTTTCTTTGAAAATTCGACAATATTCTTAGTTTGCGATACAACTTGAAAACTACGGGCGACGGACGTGTTTTTTCTATCGCTCTTTATAAACTTCTTAAAATTATTTAAACAATTGATGAATCTTTTACGAAACGATGGCTTTGTTAAACGGTGAGAGAGAGAGAGAGAGAGAGAGAGAGAGAGTGGGGGAAGAGAGTAAAAATAACATCGTATACGAGACATCGATAACCCAGTAATAACAGGAAGAAACGACAAGAGAGAACCGCACGCAGGACGACGATTCGAAATCCTTCGAAGCGATTCTTCGATTAATCGAGCGCGTCGCTAGGCGTAACCACGTTCGAACGGCCGGAAGGAGCTGCCCTCGGGGGTACTGTAAGATGGCGGTTTCCGCTCGTTGGCGCTAGTGCACTCAGTAAGATCGTAGTGGACGGGAGAGCCATTGAATAAGCCGAAACCTCGAAACTTCAGGCCGCTTTTTACAGCACTCGAAAGGTGAGTCCTTCCCTTTTGGATACGTCGAATTCTTCCGCGTAAACGAACTCGAACTTACGCGATATCGTTCAGGTATAAACGGTTTCAGCCTCCTTTCCATCTCCCCTATCTTTTTTCTCGTGTTCGTCGCGGTCGTCGTGTCATCGTGTCGTCGTCGCAGTCCGCTTAGTCGTCGTCGTAGTCCCCGTCCTAATCGTTCTAGTAATCGTCCTAATCGTGATCGTCGTTCCACTCGTACTCGTAACAGTCTTTGTCTCGTCCAGTCGTCACGATAGTCGTCGTAGTCGCCAGTTGTAAGACGTAAAACGTAAATCGTAAGTCGTAGGTCGTAGTCGTCATCGTGGCTCATAGTCATCGAACTAGCCTCGTAACCGTAATCGCGATTTCATCGCGTCTTTTACGACTACGTCGTATGACAGTGACGACAAGGACGAACGAGACTGCGAACAAGAATCGTGTGAACCCCGTAGCTCGTCGCCGTACAGTCGCATCGACTGTATCTCCTCGATTTACGTCGATTTACGTCGGTTACGTTCCCTCTCCCAGTCTCCCTCGTTTCCCATCCGTCCTCTCGTAATCGGCATTATTATTCCGTACGTACGCGCGCGTCCTTTTCTATTTTCGTATCTTCTCTCTCTCTCTCATTTTTTCATTAACGCGTTATAATTCGAGGAAGATCGTCGCAGAAAATCGGCGTATGTCAACCGCGTTGTAAGTAATATAGTCGTTGGTGGTTCGCGATCGTTATCGTTATCGATAACGGTGGTAAGTCGGTCGTCTCCAGCGAGACGCGATCCGAATGTAGTCGCTCGTACCGCGCTGATGACGCACGCGAGACGCATAGGGACGGGTCGTGCGAGGGAGAGAGCGAGAGAGAGACAGAGACAGAGAGACTATCGCTGCGGCCGCCGCCATATTACGACGACGACGGCGACGGCGACGATGGAATTCTCTCGACGTGTCCTTCGTGTGCCAGCTACGGTTAAAAAAAGAAGGAGAAAAAAGGGGAAGTCAGAGAGACCAAACGGAAGAGAATATTACGACGTTCTACGATCGTGTTATTCCTGGATGTTATTATATTATATATTATATTATATTATATTATATTATATTATATTATATTTGTTAAGGTTATTATTTGTCGGCATATAGGTTTACATAGGCTCGTATGGAATGCGTTCCGACATCGTTCGTTTCTTGGTTAATCGTTGGTACGTTTGGTCCATTGGTTGGATCGTTGGTTGGTTGGTTGGTCGAGCTCTCTTTCTACTTTTATACGTTGGTACTCCCGACGCGTTCGAACGGCAAGGATTCCTTCGATTTTGTGTCACGAGTGATCTCGATCAGTAGTATCGAGTTTAGCAGCTGCGAGTGTGCTCCGAATTATTTTTTATCCACGATTTCGTTCGGATGATCAAGGAAGGTACTCTTCATCGTAAGGGGTAGTCTTTTCGTATCTTTGCTTTACGAGAAAAAAAATGGGGAAAAAGGAATAGTCGAAGCATCGCTTAGATACAGTTCAAACGTAACGTTGTTACGGTGGAATACCGGATTGTACGTAGAATATAGATTAGAGCGGACCTAACCTCAATTCTATACGATTTCCACGTTTAGGTGGAAACGTTTCTTTTATAAAATATTATTAACTATTTTGGCCTATCTGTGGATGTAGTAAGGATGATATGTCCATATTATATTCTATATGAATTAGAAGAATAGGTTGAACGTCAATGTATAAAGTTCTTCCGAACGAAGAGAGACTTCCTCTTGGTAGAAACTATACGACTCGATTATGTTGTAAATTTGAAGGTTAAATATGAGGAGGAAATATCACGATTCAAAGCTTATACGATGGACCGATGACAAGAGGCTTTTTAGTTTGATTAAAAATGTTTAGGGAAGACAATTTTAGTCTGAGAATCTAAGTTTCGATCGATTCGATTAGAATCGACTAAAAGAGAGAAATATCTCTAGAGAGAAACGGAAAGAATTTCAAATTTCTTTTAATTAATTTCATTTAAATTCATCCCTTGTAAAAGTTTTACGATAAGAATATCGTGAATTGAATTTGAGTATGTACCGTACCAAAAAGTAAATGTAATAAGAGATGGAACCGATTTAACGATTGGTTAGCTCGTTTTTATTAATTCATTCAAAGCCAATTTCACACAAAATATGCAATGCTATGTTTTTAATAAAAAGAAATCAATTTCATCCTGTGTGCTTAGCGTCGGCAATTTCTATTACCAGTTGTTATCGAAGCACCGTAAGTAAGTTCAAATAACGTTTTCAAATCTTTATCGTTGAGTACGAACCGAGAGTTTGTCTTTATTTACCATTCTTGTAACAAGCGTAGTTTCTCAATTTACTCATGTTCTTTTCTTTTTAGTGTGTTCGATGTGCCAAAAATAAACGAAGAGCCAATGATGCACCGTGTGAATTTGTATGAAAAATGTTAACTATGTTAACTTATCGTCTTCCAAATATTTTTTTGCCATGTTTTTGATACAAAGAGGAGAAGATTTTAGCTGATGGAAAGTATATTTCAAAAAAAGCCTTAATCT
>JAITYT010000664.1:169652-185779 GCA_025433975.1 Liostenogaster flavolineata | reverse complement strand
ATATATATATATATATATCTTACAAATTTTGAGCAATTTTTTACTCACTTATTAATTTACTTATTAATTGCTTATCGATCGTTCGATCGATTAATTTTCTTTCTCAATTTTATTAACGAGAAAGAAGCTGCGATTTAATCCGTTTGTACCACCAGTGGTACACCCCGTCTGACGGGAATATCGGGAAATGGTACCACCTTCGTTCATCATTGCCTTTGAGAGAAACAATTTGCACGTCCTATCGTTTATCTTTTCTGTTTTAGGATTGCACAGGTACACGTCTCACACCGAGTGTCGAATTTATTTCGATTTGCGAGCGATGAGCCGACCAATACCGTTGAACAAAACGTTGAATCTCGTTGACTCGAAGAGCTGAATTCGTCTTGATTAGTTGCTCGTTTCTCTTTGCATACACGCTCGAAGTAGAAATTCAACTATATGTTCGGTACGAATGTGCCTCGTCAACCATAAAAAAAACTACACGTACGAAATGTTGCTAGGATGAAGTTGGAGGTAGAAATACAGTAGGTGCCTTCTGGCTGAATAGGTTCGCTCGATCGAAGAGAGCAGTCACCCGGAAAATTAAATGCCCTCTAGGTTCGGTGTATCGATTCTGGTCGCACCTCGTTCTTTTCTTTCCTTTTTTTCGTAACTCCCGAAGCAGTGTCATCCTACAAACTGTGACGTAACGAGTCGAGAAATTCTTATCTCGTAGATGGAACGTATTTCATTTAGCATTTCACGATACGTTTGGAATCGTAAAAGCGATCTCGCTTGGCGAACAGAAAATTAGGAGATAAACACGCTCACCGCGTTACGTGCGTGTGCGGGCAGATACTACTAGAATCCAGATTTTTTCTTATTTTTCAAGAGAAAGTTAGCTCGAAAATTATGAATAGGAAACGAAACGAAAAGGAATTAGATCGAAAGGAAAAAGACCGAAGATACGAAATAAAGAAGATGGATTATCCAGATTATTTTTAAACAAGTACTCCCAAACTATTTAAAAAATCAGAGTCGAAATAGAGAAAGGAGACATCCTTTTCTCCTCTCGAAATAAAAAAAATGTAAAAAATAAGAGGATTTCGTCTTGAAAAAGCGGCGGAAAGTTCTTTAACGAAAAAGCGTGCCGATAGCTTAACATTTTACGAAGGAAGAAATCTTTTCGAGATGGGCCGTGGTTCTTTCTCGTTCCTTTTTCGCTCTTGTTTCGAAAACGTATACATATATAGTGCCCCTCCGGAAATATTTCACTGTGTGCGTGCGTGCGTGCGTGCGTGCACTCTCGTGGAATCGTGCGCCACGACGACGAGAACGAGTCACGCGTGTTTTTCTCGTGGTAGATCCGGCAACACTGTCGCTCGCCAAGTCTTCCACGCTAACCCAAAGCCAGGTGATCGAGCGCGATTAAATATAGGACGTCGTCGAATACTACACCCACCCGTTGCCCTCACTAACATTGACAACGGCATGGTCATCACTATCAGTTTGTCTTTCGGGTCGCTCTTCCGTTGGTTACGCATTTTCTGAAAACTTGTTCCCTTGGTTCTTACGTTTTTCCTCGGTTTGCCCTTCTTTCGTATTCTTATCTTTGCATTCTTTTATTTCCACATTTTTTTTAATCCGTTGTTCTCACCAAAATTAAAACAGACATCGTCACCATCGGTTTGCCTTTCGGTCGCTTTTCCGTTGGTTACGTATTTTTTGAAAATTGTTTTCCTTGCTTCGTACATCTTTCCTCATTTTGCTCTTCTTCCGTATCTTATCTTTGCATTTTCTGTTCCCACATTTTTGTAATCGAACTCACGATCGACTCGCGAGTCTCCAACTTCTTCGAAGACCTTCCGGCGTGTCGCTGATAAAATATTTGATACCTTTAGATCGTTATGTAACTGACGTAATGGAAGGTAGAAGATACTTCTTTGCTAACGTCTTTTAATCCGAATCGTTACGACCGGGGAACGTTAGTATCGACCAGTGATTTTATCTTATACGATAAGGATTTGTCATTGATATTATCTTTTAGTGCCGATACTTCGTCTTGACGTTCGATGCTACTTGAATTCGAACTGGAAGCATACGTTGAAAAATCTTATCGCAAAGAGTACCCCAAGCGAACGATCGCTCCTCGTTCCTGCTGCTTTCGTATCAACGATTGCGAATTGACAAAGTTGCAAGATTCCCTTGTATTCGGAGGTTTGCTTGATATGTTCACGTATCGGTGCTGCGATTTATATTTCCACTGTTTTAATATTCAACTATATGGAAATTTTTTGTAGTTAAACGAACTAAATTGGTGATGCGCAGCGTCTGATGGTACATATCGATGTGAACCATCGGTGGTACGCGTCGGCGTGAACGTGTTAAACGGTTTCTAGTTTTTAGGTTTTCAGACTAGTAATTTGATCGATCCTACAATTTCAGAATTCGTCAAAGCATTTGCACTTTATTCGTTATTAAAACTCCAGTGCCATGATATAATGCAATAACAATACGCATAAATTAGGTAACGCGATTTAGGCCGCGTTTTTCGTGTTATGGAGCAACCTGCCAAGTAAGTAAACGTGTCGCATTCGGAAGATTATATTCGCGCATGCATCTCGATGCGTTGCGTTATACACGTAGTTTTCTCGAGGAACGTATCGAGTGCCAATACGAGATCGAAGTATCGATTTTCGATCGGAAGATGCGCTACTCGCACCTGGGCGCATTGTTTCCATCGCGATGCGCATTATGTGCGTCTCTTCGCTCTTCGTCGAGAGGCGTACCACCGATGTATCGGGAATTCACCAGGCTGACATCGATGCGTCGATATCACGGACGGACAGGGGTTTACCAATCGATTCGTCGGTCGGTTACGGAATAGCAAAACGACGAAAGATCGGTCGCGAGAACGCGGTGCTCGTTCAACGCGTTCGAAGACAACCGCTGCATATGTACACGGTATTTTCGCTTTCCTCCGATTGGCCACCACCGTGTATTCAGTGAATTATCTTCCTTGCATTTCGTGATATCTTTCTTATCATTTCTTAATTTTCTTGCGCAATGTTACTGTAAAATACATACGCAATCGATACGTCCGTTTACGAGTTTGAATAACTTTAATATTTATAATAATACGTCGCGCGGGGATTTCTGCACGCGATTTCTCGTTTCGTCTTCCATCGAACGTCTTTATCGAAAAAAGAATATTGAAGAATATTGAAAACAATAGGAATAGTCCTACTGTTTTATCGGATCTATTTTCTTAGAACGTTTCTCGTTCGCGAATTTTTCATAAAAATCGTTGCGTCTTCTTGTTCCTCGAGGCGTTACGAGATGTAACTTGGGTACAACAGCATGCGTACCGCAGGCAGGAGAAAGACAACGACGATGACGACGACGACGACGACGACGACGATGAATGCCACGAACCGGAAGCGTGTAAATGAAACCGGATCCGTAGCACGTCTGTATCTTTCTCGTCGTTTCAGAGCCTCGAATTCTTTCCATGTTCTCTATACATTCCCTTCTTCTTCTTCTTCTTCTTCTTTTCTTTGTCTTGATACATTTCATGGTAGCGTATACGAGCCTGCATTTCTGGAACGCTCGAAATGAAATACACGTACTTACGTCATTGTTTTAACATTAAATCGGTATCAAATACAAGTACTTACGTCATCGTTTTAACATAAATCGGTACAAAACACACGTTCTTACGTCATTGTTCTAACATAAATCGGTACATTGTCTCGAAATTACAGGGAACAAGAAAGGAGTAGAGGGTAAGAGATACGAACAAAGATGGATGCGTCACATAGTACTTTAAAGCGTGGATTTAATTAATTCCCATTTAATCGTCGCAAATATTCTCTCGTCTATACGCGGAAGGAAGAAAAATGATATTTAATCCTTTTTCTTCTTCTAAAGTTTGGTGTACGGTAATAATTACAACGAGAGTGATACGACGTTCATTCGTCTATCGTATTGAAAAAACATTTTCGAACTGCCGCGACGGTTCTTGTCCATCATTCAATAACGCGCGATCTCCATGGCGACATAAATCTCGGAGTATTTATAGAAATTTGCACTGCGTCAGAGAAGAGGCGGTACAGAGATGGCATCGTTGGTGTGTCGTGTCGTAAGTGTGCGACCCTTCGTTCGTTTTCGTTGATGCTTCGTCGTTCTTTTCGACAATTTTCTCTCGTCCGAAGATACATCGATCGACTCACCTGTACTCTTCGAGAGAAGGAATCCCTCAAAACGTTATAAAACAAGATCGCGTTATCAACGAACAGTTCGCACATTGCCAGGGCTCTAAAGCCTCCCGTTCATTGCGCGTTTCCCATCCTTCGTTTCTTCCCTTTTCTACGTCGAAACGCTCAATGTTTTCGATCGATTTGATTTTAGTCGTCCACCTATGTTGAACGTGGAACGGCGATGCGCGTTTAGCAGGCTAACGAGCATAGTTTTTAAACTTGCGCGCTTCATCGGAGCCCAAGGTCGAATTGATCATCCCTTTCCGAGGTAACGCGTTTAACAGCGTCGTGCGTAAGTATGCGCGCGCATGGATCGTTTCGAAAATCCTCCTCTAAACCTATTTACGTATTTGCCGATCGAACGAAAATTCTCTATCATCCGGCCAAGTGGAAAGATCTCGCGCTTCGTCATTTTTCTTCGTTTACGACCGCTTCTCGACGTTGCGTGATACTTGTCGTCGAATCGAGAGAAAACGAGAACACGAGAAAAAAGTGTTAACTAAAATTCGGCTCTGTCGAAGTCGACCACTCCGCGACCGCTACCATCGATTAGACGTCGCTATTATATCATTATATATCGTATCGTTACTTTACGTTATTGTCACGTAAATCGAGTTCTTTTTAAAGATTTATCGCGAGATTTTTATCACGCGTGAAGAATTTTACTTCGTCGTTCGTTCTTTATTTTTTTTTACAGACCTGTCCACGGTACATCCGAGAATACCTTTGTTTAGTTTAATCCTTTCGTGTTACAGTATCGTTCGGTCGATCGGTAGTAGCAAAGAAAATCGATGATCGATGGGTAGAACAGAAAAGGAGCAAGCGAGACAGACAACCTGTCATTCGCATAGATTTCGAATGCGTGCAACGCACCGACGAAATCGACTGGACGATTTTATAAAGACAATTAGGAAAACGCGTCAGTCTTTGATATTCCTCGGTCGTGCACGACGATCAACAATGAATTTTCACATACGACGAATTATCGCGGGCTGACGCATAACTTCCGTCGTTCTTACGTTTTATCCTTGGCGCGCAATTACCTAATTCATTCAGAAAACCGTCTGCCTACCCGTACGAACGTACAATTCTATAGATAGCGAGGAATCGCATCGCTGAATCACATTTGCATATATCTACGCGTGTCTGACTCTTGTTCCATCGACTTCATCGTATTCGGTTACAGCTATTTACGATTCGCAGGATCGTTGGGAACGGTAATTAAAAGTACGTCGCTCTTTCCACGTGTAATAGACTATAGCGCGAGTTCCTTTGCGTATTGAAATTGGTTTGTTAAATGTCGTACAGCTTTGAATCGTAAGCAATTTTAATGAACGATCGACGTGGAAATAATAATAATAACGATAAAATTCTCTTCGACGCGTCCTTGAATTTGCGTGTATTAGAGGGAATCCGGATTTCCGCCATTAGTTTCAGGAGAAGCAAACATTTTTGTCTAAAAACTGTCTTCTGTCTTCTGTTCGCCAACTTCAAATCGATAGTTTTATTTCACGCTTTTTCCTCGCTCGATGCCGATATCGAAAAAGCCAATTCAATTTTTAGGATCTTCGAATCGTGACGTTGTTCGTCGAGAAAGTGTATCTTTGAATTTGTGCGCTTCTGGCGCGTTTGAGAATGTCGGATCTCTTTAACGTTATTTGCTTCTTTTATTTCGATTCTCGACGCCAATATCTTATCTCGTTGATGATGTTTTGCGAATCCTAAGGGAATATTTTTCTCTCGTTTGCGCGTTATCAAGACACTCGACGTTTGCGCGGTACGATCGTCGAGTTAATTTTCGGTCGTATTTAAAACGCGTTGAATTTTTCAAGGCGTTTCGATGCATGAAAAAAAAAATTGCTTTCGTATTCCAGCGTTTAAACGACGCTCTATGGATAACTGCGTGTTCTAATCTCGTGGTAACGATTGGCAGTTGGCCAGCCTCGAAATGCGTTGTTGTTCGTCTCTTTTTAAACGACGAGAAAGAAAAGGAGAGAGAACGTGCTCGAAAACTCGAGGAGGATCCCTCCGAGAGCTTGCTGTGACATTACGTAATTATGCGATGTGGTTTATCGCATAGTTGGTGGTAATCCTTTTTATCAGTTTTCAATTTTCCGATCATCGATTTACGATATCGCTTTTTTACATCGTCAAATAATCGTTAGCGTGCCTTTTCGTATTTCTTCCTATTGACAAGATATCGCCTTGCGAGATTTCGTCATTTCGTGATAGTCCTCTTGGATCTGTGGAAATCTCTTTTAAGTAACAATTGGGATAGAGCGTTGATACGTCACTCTTTGCCTTTGCAAGATTATATTTATTTCGGCCGTGAAATTATATATTTTAATATTATATTAATATTGGATTATATTAGATGTTCACTTGAACGTACGTTACGACGTACGCGTATATCGATAATAACGATATCCTTCCCTCACTTCTTGACATCTCTGCCATTTCGCTCGTGTCTATCGTCGTAATCGCAACGCGGTCAAGGATGACAAGGCCGATAAACTCTTGTCAATCACGATAATTTACCGATAAATCGACCATGTTAAAGTACGTCGAATTCTCTCTATTTGTACGTCATCTCGAATTAAACCTTCGTTTGCTATATTACTTATTTCGATAAAAAAAACTATCATTCTCGTTTAACACGTACACGTTGGCGCTGCAATATATGTTTACACGTATACATACAATACATGTATATATTCTAAGAGCGCTTTGCTTTATCGGGCGGCGTCGAACTAAAGTGAAACATTTTTGCTTTAACTTTCAACTATATGGAAAATTTTTCTACTTTCTAAACGAATTAAATTGAAGGTTCGCGTTGCCTGATGAAACATTCAAGTGCGAGCCACTGATGGTACATCCCGACGTGAATGTGTTAACACTAAATTTATCGGTATTTTCGTATACCTAATCATACCGTAAATATCGGACGTTGATTTTTAGAAAAAAAATTGTTAATTTATCGAAGGAAATAATGTATAACATATATTAATAGCATAGTGAAACATATATTTCCATTTTCATAAGAAAAACAATTAAAGTAAATTTTGAAGAGGGTCATCGACCCTGTTTGGGGTACGTTTAGTGTTAAATAATCACGCTACAACGATAATGACAACCGACAACAAACAAATATTTTTCTTTTCTTCGTCAAATACTCGTTCTCTCTTTAACCATTCGCAATGCAACTGTCTCATCATATTTTCGTTACGTTCTCGATTGCGCGTCTCGCAGCGACAAGCTAACAATGTTCGTGTCAGACTCGACCCAATGTCGAGCGTAAATTTAAAATTAACGCGACGTAACCTTCGATGGCGACGATGCTAAAATCCATCCGTTTCCGTTTCAGCCAACACAATGTCCGTGGACAAAGAAGAATTGGTGCAGCGCGCGAAGCTTGCCGAGCAGGCCGAAAGGTACGATGATATGGCGGCAGCGATGAAAGCCGTCACCGAGACCGGAGTCGAGCTATCGAACGAAGAGAGGAACCTGCTCTCGGTGGCGTACAAGAATGTTGTGGGCGCGAGGCGTAGCTCGTGGCGGGTGATCTCGTCGATCGAGCAAAAAACCGAGGGCTCCGAACGCAAACAGCAAATGGCAAAGGAATACCGAGAAAAAGTCGAAAAAGAACTTCGCGAGATCTGCTACGACGTACTGGTAAGCATAAGAATTTTATCAGGGTAACGACGTCACCTTCGAGACTCGTCGATTCCGTTCTACCTGTTGTACGCGTTAATTTATCTTTAATAACAAGCTTTCTTTCTCTTTTTTTCCCGTTCGTTTTATCTACTTCTACGTAAGTCGCAGAATCGTCGAATCGATTTATTCGCCATTAATTCACCAAATAAAAGTAAATAAAATTGTCAAGACGATGTGCGTTTAAAAAGAAGGAAAAAATCTGTGAAAACTAAGCGATGAAATTCAGAGACGAAAGAAATTTGATAGAAACTTAAAAGACGATTTTCGTAATTGTACAGCAGCTGGAGGAGGATCATTGTTAATCCCTTGGCGTACTTTCACGAGTCTGACTCGTGGTAATAATTTTAGATCGAACTTGAACGTCGCGATTTTGACTCGTAGAACGAAAATCGAGCCGTGTATACTACTACGGATAATTTGATGGGAGAGATAACGATCGAAACATTTAAAACTTGAATGGTTGCCATAGTATACAACTTAAAGAAAGAACTCTAAGGGTATATGGCTGCATCACGACGGATATCCACATTTCGATTAGTATTGCAACTGTTTTTTTACTGGTTGGATTTTCTGCATTTCGTTGAGCTGAATGACAAGGAAGGATTTTAACTCTACACAGTTTAATTATACGACTATATTATAACGGTACAGATTTTGAATGAAGCTCATTTGGACTTAAACTATGGGAATATTCAATTCGTCGAGAAGTTGAGGAACATATTAAATGGCAATTGCGCGGTGCCCAGTGTAGAACATCGTATTGATCGCGTTTCGTTCGATTGGTATTACATCCTTTTTTTGATTTGGTTGTACACGACAAGCCAGACTCGCCACTTGGCGTGCGCACGCGTAAGCTGTTACGCGTGCCTTTATACGACCGCACAACGATCCATCAGCATTTTCCACGGTTAGCCTCCTCACCGTATTGATCGTCGACTATTTCTGAAAATAAAGAGGCTTGAGTGAGAAAAAAAAAGATGGAAAAATGAAGGAGGGAAGGGAAAAACAAACGAACGTGCAAACAGTCGAGTCGATAGGGCGGTCGGTTTGCCAACATTGAAAAAAAAAGAACAAGAAGAAAGGAAAACTATCGAAAGGCGAATAATATTAACGCGTTCGTGCTACGAAAGACGAATGACTTCTACGCAAGAAACAATCGACTCCTAGGTGACACAGGTAGAAAGAGGATGTTTGTACAATTGCATTCTGCGATACGGTGTGCGACACACATCGAGGAAAGCTGCTGTTTCCTTCCACTTCCCGCCGATATTTTATTTTTCACGAGATAATGATAGTTTTTTCAGTAAAGTATCTTTTTCGTTAAAATTGTCGTAGCTGCTTAAAAATTGAAATTTATCGATCGTTTTATACGATTTTTCAAATAATTCCCTTAAAACTATACTATTTTACATTTAGTTGGTACGATGAAGTCGATGTAAAATTTGTTGGTTATTAAAAGGAAAGAAGTGAGTTATGATTCGAAATCGTGAAAAATTTTATTCCGCGTCTTATCGTCGAGAGGCGCGCGCTAGTAATTGTAGTTAATTCAATTAAAAAATTGTACTATCATCACGACGTGTGTACACTTATTTGCGAAACTCGAGTAAGAATAAGAACGAGGACAAAAATAAGAATTAGAAGGACGCGAAAAGTGACGATGACGTCCGATCCTTTCCTGTCTGTCTCTCTTTGCTCGAAATCCCACTCTCGTTATTATATTCCTACTCCTCTCGTGCTTTACGATCCATAGTGGCTCTAACTCTTGACCTTCGCCTTTAGGCATGTTTCTTTCTTCTCGGTGCAAGGAACCTCCGAGCGCGCTTTGAAATTCGTGCTTTCGTAACTACGACCGAGCGACACTCTGTGCCGTTGTCCGAGGAATTGGACTGCCCCGCGTTTTCTACGCCACGAAATCGCTTTGAACCGCTTCCAATCCGAGGAAATATTTGGCAAATGTGTTTACAACCGTCCGTCTGTATTTCCTCCGGTGTATTACGTTTCTTTTCCTAAGATAACTTCCTTACGGTTTTTTATCATGTGTATTATTATTAATATCGTCATCGTCATCGTTATTTTAAATACAAATCTCTCGATTTCTCCATTTTTGCTTATCTCTTGTCCCAATTCGACGATTTCTCAGCGTCTTGTCAAGCCGTTACCTTACATACTTCGATGCTCCTCTTTAAACTTAGAAAGTGCTAATGGAATTCGCGATACGAATTTTGCACGAAAAGTGCTCCATTTTGGCCTATTTCGTTTACGAAACATCGTGACTTTTGTTCGTCTCAATTTAAAAGGAAATTAGAAAGAAATCTCTAAGAAATCGATACGCGATTTTCCACGTACTTTCTTTTACCCGTCGAAGAAAAAAATCGACAGACGTTTCGTTTTCTTTTACGTGAAAACGAGTTTTGCGGAAATACATTGCCGTCCATCGCCTTATCAACCATTTGTGACTCGTTCGAAGTTTCGGGAGTAATTATTTCTTTGTTAACCGGACGTTAATCCAACGGTTAATCGACTTTCCGCAAAAATTGCCAAAAGTTTCACGGATGTTTAATTTCTAGTCGAAAGAAATATTGTTTCGTCATACGTGACGTAACGTATGACAATGTGAAAAATAAATGTTGTATTTTCTTTTGTTATTCCGCTGCCAGATCGCGTTAGTACCGTTAGAGATAGTCTTGGTGTTGTCAAAAGTGGATTTAATTAAAATACAGGAATCTAAAGAATCTATTTAAAATAAGTGTCATTCGTGTGTCTGGTATTCAGATATACACGGAAAGCGCAACTGTATTACGTGCACGATGAACTGGCAAGTTGCCGAGAAGTTTACTTTTGTACGATGGTTTTCGTCGGACCAAGAATTTCTTCCCTTTTTTATTTTCTTTTATTATTATTAATTTTTTAAATATTTCACCGAACCATAGATCACGTTAAATCGTTTATACCGTTAAAATATTATCGAGGGAGTAAATCATGGAACGGTTTTCTTTATCTTTTTGCCTTGAATCGCAGTCCACACGCCTATAAAATTCAGACATTACACTTTCATTTATGATTTTAATTCGTAACGACAGCCAACGCGGGTCGTCAAATTGAATTTCGATCGATTCACGACACACGGAGTGACAAAGTCAAAGTTTTTCGCTTCCTGATACCGTTAGTCGTTCCATAGAATTTTTCACAGAGAACTTCTACTTTTTTTTGCACAAGCTAACGATAGATCAAACGACAGAACCAATTAACTAAATTAGCTAAATAGAAACTAATTAGCATCGATATCGAGAAATTCGTTTTAACCTTTTCGGTACGGCGGGCCTCGCGCACAGAGTCCCTTCGTAGAACGGCGGAACGCCATGCCAAACTTCAGCATTCAGAACCAAGTCTTTTATCAATTTTGTCTCAAAATAAAAATAGTTACTATAATCATAACATAATATTGAATACAAACTTTTTAATAATAATATTTTGTATGAATCTTTTCAAAACACGGATACACATATAATCAAACTTTTGGCTCTATTTTTGTGGATGGTAATTATAGTCACCCATAGTAGCGAAAGAGTTAATGTTTATTCTTCCTACTTCTAAATTCGCATTCAAATAATTGATATTGGTTGCGTAATACTTGAATCGACGATATCCATGCAATTTCGAATCTTTTGAAATGCTTATTTCTGCCGTAATGCTTTCTAGGATGAAAAACGGTTTCTTTTTAACGATAATGCAATCGATGGATACGAATTTTGTGAAAACGTGCCTACGTTGTGCTGCTTATATCAAACGAAGATAACCGAAGGAACGATGTCGCACTGTGCGTTTTCCATAAACTCGTTTATAAAGTAACACTCGTCGACTTCTCTTCTTTGATAGCACTCTCCTAGATCGGATTACTATGATGCGTGCATATACGACGCGATCTTGTTCGCGAGTCTCCTCCATGCATTTCTGGGATCCTAGACGAGACGAGAAAGAAGCAATACAAAGTGGGAAGTGTAACGCGAATAAGTGGAAGAGAGAAAGAGCGATGACGGAGGTAGGAGGTGTCAGGACGAGAAAGAGAGCGAGAGAGAATAAAAGAGAGAGATCGTAAATCCTGGTTGAATTTCATACGACTCAATTACGTCTCATCTTATTCTTGTCCTACCTGATGTTTCCTCCCGACCGATTTTCTCTTGCAAGGAGCTGCGTGTTGCGTCATGTTATCGGAATGCGTCCGGTGGGCGTCTTGAAACGTAAAAGATATTAACGCGTTAAGTTCTATCGAAGATAAACAGGAAATTCGGACAAAATTAGCGAGTAGAAAGAAGGGATATTACTTGACATTCCATTTTCATACGTTATTTAAGCGTCTCCGGCAGCAATAGCATCACCACGATAAATAATCGTGCAAGGCCGGTTCACGAGAGATTTTCTTACGAGTAGCCTTGACTCGAAAACTTCGAGTTATGGTCCCCAAGTCGAATAAAATGAAACGAAAGTCACCACTCGTCGCCAAAGTAGCGGGGCGTGCTAAATATTCTTGAAAAAATGGCAAGAAGGTGCGATACGCGAAGGAGGGAAAGAAAGTTAGCACTTGAGTGCGTAGCAGGTACTTTTAAGAACAGTCGGCTCGACAATTCGTAGTCACTGAACCGGCTTCTAATTGTACGGTTACTACGGAAGTAGGTCAGGTTTGATGATTCGTTCTTGGGGATGTCGAGTAAGTCAGACTGATTTTTTTTTGTATCGGATCGCATGATTAGATCGAGGTACGCTACAAAGAAAAAGAAAGGATTGGGAGACCCATAAAGTTCGCCTAATTCGTTTCCTTCCTACCTTCCTATCTTCTTTTTGCCGGTAATGCTATATTGCTATGGGTGATGCTCAGGTAATGCGTTTTATGAGATTGGAAATAAAGTTAGATCGTCTTTTCTAATAATTACCCTAATCCGATCCTACATACGGACTGTTTATTTTGAAAGTGGTGTAAGGCCAATTTTAAAAAAAAATGAGATATCACATAATTTGTGATTAATTTAGAGTAAACTTTTTATTTATAATTAATCATTTTTTTAAAAAACGGATTTATTTCATTTTCAAAATAAACGGTCCATATATTGCTGTTAAAACGTCAACGATGCCATCAGAGTTCTTTGATTATCAAGCGTGTAAGAACTCAAAAGAACGAATTTCTTTTTTAAATGATTCTTCGGTTCCACTTAGCCGTATTTTTACGTCGATTGAATTAAAAAGATCGGCGACTTTATGATACTACATCCTTCCATACTTGTCTTCTTCTCGTTATGCATATTACGTGCACGCACACACAAACATCCACACCCACATACATATGCGTATGAGTTGAAATTAAAATGCAATAAATATCTCGCGATATTCAAACGCGAAATACATCGACTGTGGGCGTAAATTCTGTTGGCAAACATCTAGAGCGTCGTCAGCGACAAGACGCTAAGATATCCAACATACCTCTGCGCAATCATAAAGCGATCTTACCTTCGAGATTACTTTTAAAAGTAAGAACTTCTACGCAATAATTCTCTTGCTTTATCTCCTCTCCCATCTCTCTTTCGTAACATTTTTTCGACCGATACATGTCGATAATATCATTGATATTGTTTTATCTGCGACGAAAAGAGCATTTCCGAAAAGAAAAGAAGACCGAAATTATGATTTACAATTTTACTAGTTCGATGTGTGATATTCTCTTTTTACATAATAAATAGGAGTTCTTCCGTAATTAATGTAATCATAAACAATCATATCTTATTAAACACTGGAAGAATGTTGTCATTCCGTTCGACGAATAAAATTTGACATCGTTTAGTTAAACGAACAAATTTAAGGCGCGTTCTCTGATAGATAATCGATTTTATTTTTTTGTAGGGACTCTTGGACAAGTACCTGATCCCCAAGGCTAGCAATGCCGAGAGTAAAGTATTCTACCTCAAGATGAAAGGTGATTATTACAGGTATCTCGCAGAAGTTGCCACAGGCGAAACCAGAAACGGTATGCATTTTTCGAATTCTTACCAATGTGTGTTAGCTTGTAAGTGTGCTCTCAAAATGGCTCATTTTTTTCATCGGTTCAAAGATAATACAGTTTTTTTTTTATTGACGATATATTATCATATATAGATTTGTCCATATTTCCATTCGAAACGATTTTTTCTTTCTTTCTTTAAGATGGCGATTCTGTGTCACGATTTTATTTTTATAACTACTCCGATACTATTGACATAAATTGAATCGCGAAAGATCTTTTACGTCGTTCAATAGCTTCTCCAAACAAATTCGATGGAATAACGATATTATCGTATTTGTTATCGTATTTATTCACGAGAAGAATTCTCTTTCGACTCTTTTACGCTTATATTCTACAATTCGTAATAATATAATTTGAAAACCAATAGCAAAGAAATGCACCACGTCCCTTCTCTAAAATTCTATTGCCATAGAATATTAGAAAAGATACGTTGGAGAGTTATTACGACGAAATGCGTAGGAAGACAAAGAAAAAAACTGATTATGCATGATACGCGCGCGTACACACGTAATTGTCCGTGTGTATGTGCGACAAGAAGTAAGCGATCGTGAGAATTTGCGTGTGTGCGTGTGCGCGCTCGTGTGTGAATACATAATTTTACGTCTATCCATCCCGTTGATCATACACCTGTATCCAGCTGTGGTAGACGACAGCCAGAAGGCATATCAAGACGCGTTCGAAATCAGCAAATCAAAGATGCAGCCTACCCACCCGATCAGGCTAGGTCTCGCCCTCAACTTTTCCGTCTTCTATTACGAGATCCTCAATTCACCAGATAAGGCCTGTCAGCTGGCCAAACAGGTATAAGTAATAAACACGAATCAATGTTCTCAATCGTTTGCAGGATTTAGTGGGTTGTACGGCGATGGTGATGGTGCAGTGGTGGCTCCTGAGTGGTGGAGGCATCCTTTATTCACTGATTATTTATTTCTTTTCTCCGTGCGAGCCAACTAGAAATGGTCGTCTTCTCCTTCATTCGTGTTCCGTCTTTACGTTTTATAAATTCGATTACACGTATCTCATTGATGCCACCGTAATTGATCTCTGTTTTAACCCTTTCCATCCGTACGTCGCCGTATTGTCGTTATATTTTTTCTACTAAACCGGCAAGTTAAATCGTAATATGTTCCTGTAAAAGAGTTTTCATTTTGATCGAATGTGAAAAGAAATTCCGATTTGATTGATAGACTTCTCGAGTATAAATACGAGTGGAAAGGGTTATTAATGTTTCTTTTTGGAAATCTAAATATAATACGCTGAAAGGTATACAAAAGTTTTTTCTTATATGTTGCATCATTTATGAATTATTAATTCATAGGTAACGAATGTGTTCCAAATAAAACCTTCCTAAAAGAGTAACGAATTAAGGAGAATCATCGAGATCTGCATAATTTTCTACTTATTTATTTTGCTTTACTTATGTTCCTCTTTCCTTGCTCTCTCTTCTCTCTCTCTCTCCGTTCTCGATACTGGAATCGAGGTAACGAACGACTGTTCGTGTACAATCTAGTTTCAATGGTCGGTGATTTGTATTGCAGCGGTAGTCGAGGATTCACAGAAGGCGTACCAGGAGGCGTTTGACATAGCAAAAGCAAAAATGCAGCCCACACATCCCATCAGGCTCGGCCTTGCCCTCAACTTCTCCGTTTTTTATTATGAAATTATCAATTCCCCAGCTAGGGCTTGTCACTTGGCCAAACAGGTTAGGGGCGAGTAGGATTTATGCTGCTTAACTTTTGAATTTTCATAATTGTTGCTGTTTTAAAAATAATTCTCCGTTTGCAATAATAACGTATATATATATAACGCTAAAAGATCGCTGTGTCCTATGTGCGTAATTTCAATCTTTATTGCGTTGTATTTATATGAGCTGATTTTACTTTTTCAATGCATATAGTTACGGTGTTAGAATTTGTCGAACTTCTTCGATGATATAATTGAACTTCAAATATTAAAAATAACTGATTCGTGTGCCGTAACGAATAACAAGGTATTTTCCTAAGCCTACTAACTTTCAAGTTTTATATTTTCTTACTTTAAACGCATCCTATATTAACACTATGACGTCCCCGGTGGCTCCACGTTGGTGCCATGTAAAATGTATGTAATTTCAGTTCTATTGGCGC
>JAITYT010000664.1:123006-137223 GCA_025433975.1 Liostenogaster flavolineata | reverse complement strand
AGAGAGAGAGAGAGAGCGCGCGCGCGCGCGTTCCTGGCTCTTCAAGATGGCGTACGTTCGTCGTTTACTTCTGCGCTGTTACGCCGCTGCAGAGCGCTCCTAAACTCTCGTGCCCCGTGAGTATTCGAAAAGGATTTCTCTGTGTTTTAAGAAGTTTGTCACGTTCTTTGCTCGTCTTTTGTTAGCGCGCTTTCAAAGCGCGTATCGCGGGCGCTTCGACGATCGGCATTTTTTTTCTATCGGGTGAAGCGAGACCGACTCAAAAGCGTTTTGAAAGTCGAAATGAAACTCGAACCGACTGCGAAGAAGGTAAATTCGAGGCGCGATCGACGCTTCTTTTTTTTAGCGCCTATAGAAGACATTTTGTCCGTTGACGTGTTTAGTTTCGTTTTTTGTCGCTTGTTTTTCGTGACTTTTTTCTCTCTCGCATCCGCGTAGGTAGACTCTTGATTTTGAACGCTTGTCGCGGACGCGTCGTTCTCGCAGATTAAATTTTCAAGGGAACGTCGTTCGCGTTCTTCATGGCACTCGTTTTATTTCGATCGGATGAAAGGACGCGTTTGTATTCGAAACGACCGGGTGACGCGTCGACTGCAGCGCCATCTACTTTTTGAATCGTTCGTCGAATTGGCACCCGCCGTTTTCGACGACGGTCTACGACATCTTCGATCGCGTCCGTAACGAGAAACGGGTGGATTTAAGCAGATCTTTTCTTTCTCGCTCCGTCTCGATAAAATGGTCTAATTTAATTTATGGATAATCTAATTACCAGCTAGCGATATTAACTCCGCCGTTCGGCGATCGAACGACACTGTTACGTGCACCTATCGCGATCTAGATCCGGATATTTTAATCGACGCTAACCGCTATTGGCTTGTCCGGAAAGTTCGTGAAAATTCAAAAGCAGCGCATTTCAGTTTCGTTGTACGTCGCGAATATTACTGTTAAAAATTAATTCGATCACACAGCACATACGTATCGTCGGCTTACAAGGAAAACTGACTGTCTGTAGTACGTACGTATCAACAACGCATTGGCTAGTTCTATCTACAGACATCCCTCGAATAAGACGTTTCGAATAACACGGAACCAATTAACCGTGTTAGTAACGGCGGTTTGGGCGTTCTTCATCTCCAAGGTTGAAATTACCAGCGTTGAAATACATATCACCTTTTGAAATATACGTTCGTTCCCGATCCGTCCGATTTATTTGAACTTTTTCAAATCTACGGAAAATCGGCACGAACTTTCCGGACAAGCCGAGAAATTAAATTCGACGCGACTCGAAGTTTTCTTTTTAAAGAGGTACGCCGTCGAGATGGTTGAGTTGAGCAACGATTTCGCGGAAAGGCGACGTGACCGCGTCGTACGACTATCGCGTTCGCTTTACTTCTCGCCACGTGCTTTCACCCAAACGTCGTGCGTACGACGAATGCGCGTATTTCCACTCGCTACGAAGCGTGATACAAGGATCATACAAGGATACGATCGTACGGTATCATCGCTCGTTCCCTTCCGATAAGGACGACGTTGACAAATCACTCTTTATTTTCGTTTTTTACTTTTCTACCGCGTTTTCCATTCGATCGCCTGTCAGTTACAACGAATGCGCGATATCGTGTCCGCGTAGAAATATTTAGATACACAGAGCTGTTCTACCGCGTTTTTTATTTAATATAAATATATACGCGTTATCGTAATTTATATACGCCCGACTCTTTTTTTACACGATTTTGAAATAACACGGTTCATCAATAAAAATAAATACACTTTTTTACACGAATTTTTCGTTCTAACACGAATCCCAAAAAAAATTTTTTTTTAATTCTACTAGATTGTTCGGAAAGTAATTTAGTTTTTTCCTAACCGTTTTTCATAAAAATAATATAAAAAAAAACGAAATTACTTTCCGAACAACCTAATAATTTTGACAGTGTGACCAGAAGTCGATCGGTTTATGGCTACACATGTGTTAGTGACTTCATGGTCTACTTCATGGCTTGTTTACTTTGTATTCCGGTGATTACGGGAATGCTTGTTGGAAAAAAACTTTGCCAGCATCAAATGTGGAAGTTTCGTAGTACAAAAATCAGCTGTGTGTTCTGAAATTATAACTCTATCAGATGCAATTGGTGGCGAAGGTTTTAACAACATGCAAATGGCTGACATCGAAGAATTGATGCGAGAAAGCCCTTTGGACGAGGACGATTTGATCTAATTTATGAGAGCTTATGATAATAAAGAAGTCGATAATGACGAAGTCGAAGGTGAAGTTCAGCTATTAACGGCTGATATAATTCACGAGAGCTTGAAATTTGCTACAAGTATGGAACAACATTTTCTTACTCGTGATCCTGTCATGGAACGTGCATTAAAATTTCAAAGTAATCTTACATTTTGTGTAGCTGGATATCAAGAATTATATAAGCAACTTGACAAACCAAAAAAACAGCCGCTAATAACAGACTTTGTAATAACAGAAAAACTAACAGAGGCCGTTAATAACGAACGAAATTCTTCATTTGAATCAAACCCGATTGTCGTGCTAGACATATGTGACATATTTACCGATGACGGCATTTTTGATCCAGTTCGTAATAAACGTGCACGCGTGTTATTAAGTAGCTATGAATAGTTGCGAAATTGATTTTCATTCCTAATTTCAATTTAAATTTTTATATGTACTTATGGACTGAATTTTCACGGTACACTAATTTTAATTTTTTTCTAATAAAAAAGAATTGTTTTTGTTTTATAAGTACGTAATATGGATTGCATTATTACTTTTTTGCACGGATTTTTTGGGAAAATATTTAGAGCTTTTTTATCTTTTATAAGTCGTTACTTTATAAGTATATTTTATAAGTCGTGGAACATATCCCTAAATGTATCATACGTCGTATGTATTTTTTTTACACGATTTTTTTTGCACAGTTTTCAAAGGAACGTATCTACCGTGTAAAAAAAGAGTTGGGTGTATCTACGAGCTTTTACTTGCGGTGTGCAGTGGAAGACGAAATGTTGCGGAGCACTGCTTCGAAGGATCAACGGCAATAATTCGTCGCAATACGATCGCGTACGAATCGGGTTGCGGTTCTGTTTTACCGATACCGTCGAGATCCATCGTAGCGTAGTAACGATCGCGTCGACTTACTCTAAAGGATTGCGTCATGATCTGCGTCTGGGAAGAAAATGATTATGTCATACGGTCAGCTCGTCATTCTCGAGCGCATTCGAATTGCGTAATACGTTCTCGTGGTCTATGCTCTCCTTACTCTATCCCTCTTGCATCCCTTCCCATTCGTTTCCGATATGTTTACGCCTGTTTACGAATAAAATATTGCTAGTGTCGCGAGTGATTAAAGTCGAGCTCGCGATACGCATCGATGAAGTCGACAGTCGGTGTTTCATCCGTTCCATCGGAGAAAAATTCAAGTTTCACCGCGATATCACATCTCGGCGATTTTTCTCATCGCGAACGCGTATCTCGCATTGTAATACGTTCGAACTTTTAATGGAGCTGCCACGCGTTCTCGTCGATGAGATAGAATCGTAAATCGCGATACTTACGAATCGATGCGCACTTCGCTTTTTCTTTCTTCTTCTTCTTCTTCTTTAATTTGTTGCTCGTCGTCTTCCTTCCCGACATTCGAATTGGATAAATACGAATGAATTCGTCGGAAGTCATTCAACCAAATATTACTTCGAACTTTTGAATTAGTATCGCGAGCAACAGAGATAGCGATAAGAAGTTCGAACGGGAAATCGGCGCGAAATTTGAGGAACAAAGATTGATACAAGAAGGTGTACCGACCCGGATAACTTTGCGACGATGTATAACCTAAAAAATGCTCGTCGAGTTTTAACGATTGCCTTAATTAATAATGCGATTCTCGATGTGATATTTTACGAGGCGACGCGCATCGACGAAAGGTAGAGAACAAGGGTGCAGTCAAGGGAAAAAGAGGGAAAGACGGTGGAAGATGTAGAAAAAGAAGAGAGAGACATTTTGTGTGTGCGTGTGTGTGTGTGTACGTTTCGTGGATCTATATTTATTTTCTGTCATGCAAAATCCATCTAATTTGGATGTAAAGCGTGCAGAATCAATAATTACGAAGTGTAATTCCCGTCGATTATTCCCATTGTTAACAAGAGAGAACGAAAGTAAATTGTAGCGCTCTATGGATATCGTTCGTTTTCGCGGGAGAAAAAATCGTCGTTTCATTTCGAGACAAATTTGACGATTCGTTTCGTCGACGTTGTATCGCGTGAGAAAATGCGTCCTATTCCGTATTAAGCGATATAATAAGATAAGACGCGATAATAATCGCGAGCAATAGTATAAGAAAATATATAGGAAATAATAATCGTGATATATAATAAATAATCGCACAATCGTACCTACGCGACTTCATCGCGAACTGCAGGCCAGTGTCGGCGGTCAGTGAGACGACTTATATTGATAATTAAGATTAAATAAAGGAGAAATTCAAGAGATTGCGCGCGGGGAAATAATCGAGGTAAAAAAAGAATTCGAGAGACGCAAAGAAGTTTCCATGTCGCAGAGATAAAATACAATGTTTCCGACGCGAGATAAACGAGTGAATCACCGTAATGGCGTATCGTACCGAAGGACGAATCGGTGAGAAACCGCTACTGCAGTGGCATATAGCGAAATGATTATTATTTCAAACGATTGCTTTGAACGATCGAAAAAATAACTCGATTCCCTTTTATTTCGCGAGTATTGGAAACGATCGGAACCGATGAAAAAATTGTTCGTCTATCGAGAGGCGACCGAGACTCTTCTCGTTACGAAACTAAGATAATTATGATCGATTTTTGATCACGGTATGGAGAGATGCCGTCCGAATATCGTCGATTTCGCGGAGCGTGCCACATCCATTCGATTCTCGTCGTTACTTTTTGGCGTCCTCGTAAGTACATACGTCATCGTGACATCGCGATACGAGTCTTAAATGAACCCTAATGCCGGAACAATGAGCACGCGCACCGGAACAATGGCCAACGCTAATTTTGACAACAATGGAGTCAGCGACGGTGACGCGTAAATTATTCCGTCGCAAACAAAACCTCGTTGTCACGGCGATTTTACGAGAGTCCAAGAGGGATCGGGAGTATCCACGGTCAAAGATTCTTTTGTCCTTGCGATATATTCACGACAGAGATGCTCGTTTCATCCGAAGGGAGGCATAGATTTATAATCGTTTGGATGTTTCTATAATCACGATACATCGAAGCCCTGTCGCGTGTCAGCTCCTTCCGACGATTTCACGACTAGAGACCGTTCTTACGAGGCGTTTAAAAGAACGTGGTAGAAGATACAGAAGCGATATGGGATATTACTCTAGATTAAAATAGTTTAATAGTTTAAAGAGTCGTTACATCATATTTTTAAAGCACGATGCGAGTCGATTTTTCTCTTTTCCACAAACCTGACGTCACGTACGTATACGTTACATCGTTACGCTTCTTCGTGGTTCGTTCGTCTGATCCATCTTAGACGAGTTCCCAAATATAAGTTTAACACGTTCGCCGCCCAGCGCGATTCGATCGAGTTTTTCGCGAGACCCAAATTCGACTGTCGGAGCGCCAGAACGTAAACGGAGCGATAAGCGGGAATAATGTATAATAATGTAATGTGTATATTTTAAATATTTTTATGTCGTATATCTTATATTTATATTTCAGTGCTTATTCTATTAAATACCTTTTAAAAATCCAACTGAAAATTCTATTTAACTTGGAAAAGAAGAGCGTCACCCAGAACGGGTGACGTGGTGACGAACGTGGCTAAATCGTTTATATCGTTACATCGTATTTTTAAAGTTTGGCGCGAGTCGGCTTTCCTCTTTCCTACATTACGTATAATCGTTGCCGGATAGAAAGCGGCATTCTCGTTCCAAGGAACTTTTGATACTTCGCATTCGACGACATTTAATCCGGCATTTGATTTCGATTTTGACATTTCCAGCCAGTCGTGAAACGACAACGCTGGCCGTATACCTTTAAAGATCGACGACGATGTTCGCTCCTGTTAAAATTGCATTATGTAAATCGGCTTAGCCGCGATGCGATTCCGTACAGTTCCATGCCATAATTACCATTGTATCTCGCTGGTATGTACGCGTCGATACGCGCGTGTATTCTTAGTCACCTGGGCGTATCGGTATGGCGCGTTACTCCGATCATTCGTAACGCAGAATCGATAACGCTGTCGTCGACGGCACGGAAGCATTCGAATTAACCCTTTCTAGATCAACGACGACTATAGTCGCTCGTCGTTGAACGCTCCCTGCGAATCGATTACGGTCGACCTTCTAACTCAAAGACGCAACTTCAATCTTTCCGTTTCGTCGTTGTTTTAGGTAAACGGCGTAAAACTTAGAAAACCGGCGTATAGTCCACGTCGTCCCACTCGCAACGAGGGATATTAATTCTCCCGACGGAAGGAGCCCGATGCTAAAAACTAATTACCTTAAGCGCATCGATACGCGCCTGTTACAAGGGAACGCAACGGAGAGACAAAGAGAAGAGAATTTCTCTTCCCAACCCCTAGAGGCAAACTCCTGCTAAGAAGTCCAAGGATCACTCGAGTCGAATTAAAAAAATTCAATCTTCGATAGTCTCTTTCTCGATTAGTCGCCAAAAATGTCGAATCCACGCGGCTCAATACTGGTTTGATTCGTGTCAAAGAAGAAAAGCGGATGATAGTCGAGGTGGAGCTTAATGCAATAAAGGAATCGCGGCTTTCGGTTAGGCAGGCTGGACAAGATGACGGGCAGCCGTAAGAGCGAATTCGGCGAGGAAGTGGCGGCTGTTCAAGGAGACGGCAGGAAGCACACGGTTCATTGGTTTCGGAGAGGTCTCCGGCTACACGATAATCCTTCTCTGAGAGAGGGCCTTGTCGGCGCTTCCACTTTCCGGTGTGTCTTTGTCCTGGACCCCTGGTTCGCCGGAAGCACCAACGTCGGCATCAATAAGTGGCGGTAAGTCGTCCTAACTCGCGCCTACGTAAGTTCCAGTACGAATCTTTAACGTGACTCGCGTCGATCATTCGAGAATCGTTCTGGTATTTCCTAAATTCTTCTCTTTTTAAATTTTTCCGATTTTTTCCCCCTCGATACCGCTGGTTGTCGTCGCAACGACGTTCACGATTTATTGCAGGGTTCGGAAAGGAATCCATCATTTTTGGTCCGAATAAAAAGCTTTGTTATTTTATCTAAATTTTTAAACGTTTATCCAAAATATGGATCCTTTCTACTCTTAGGGTAGGTTTCCATCTAGTGATCTATTTTCCAAGATTCGTTAAAAAAAAACCGGTTCTACGTTCAAGTATAGAATGAATTTCTTTCCGGCCTTACTGATACGTATATGTATACGTACGTCTAGCTTAGTCTACGTTATCGTCGTCTTTGTCATAACTACGATTTTGTTATATTCCGAAGATATTCCGATTATTGTTATTATCTCGTTATTATATTCTTTTTCGTTGGATACGTGATCACAAATCAATCAGTCGTGTCATCGTAGTCGTAGAGCATAACTCGAAACGTTTCGAACGATCAAGAGGAACCGATTAGCGAGCGACTTCGTTCGAAGCCTCGCGAAGTCTGAAACGACATCGATTACGTCATACCGTTGCGCGATCTTTGTACGTCTTATCTTTCACCTTCGTTTCCAGATTTTCGCGAGATGAGATCCGTCTTTCGTGATCGTCGAAAGTAAAGATACCTTCCTTTCTTTACTCGTAAGAAAATATCCAAGAAAACATGTTTTCGAAACGTCCAGTTTTGCGGTCAAGTTCGGATGACTTTCTACGACTGTCGCCGACACAGGCTAATTTTTTGCTATTGTCGACATGCGTGTTATGAAATGCATCTCTCGCTACGGCAACGAGATAACGAACGTAATTATTAACGAGAGCGAGACGATTACGACGATGACATCGATTAAATAACGTTACGAGATATCGTGTGATAACATCTTTTGTTACTATCGAATTGTTTTCTTTTCTATAAAAAAAAAATCCAACGTACCACTTACAACTTTAACAATAAAAGCAAATTAAACGAATGCAAAACAATTACGCTACGACGACGATTACGATGATGCCGTAGATCGCTGTATTTGAATCGAATAATATTGTCGTAAAATATTTCGCAATAATTTTTCTTATTATCGAACCATCCTTTTGCCCAAGGGAAAAGTCAAACGTGACTTGTAAACTTCTCGTTAAACTTCTTCTTTATTCTCGTGGTACCATCGAAGATTCTTGATCGTTCCGTAAGCATAATTTATAGAATTTTTATCGCGAATTTTGTCGAGGCTCGTTTCTCTCTACGTACGTACCTACGTATACGCCTCGTTTTTCGCAATCTAACGGGCGAAGGAGGGTGCAGCCAGTTGCCGCGACTCGCCCTCGGAAGTAACTCGCCACCGCGCTTCGAGGAGCCAAGCCAACTTGTAACTCGGATTAGCCCGAGCCGTGTTCTTGCTTTAACAATCCAATCGAAACGTCGGGCACGAACGCCCAGTCCTCCCTATCTCACATTTAACGATCGTTGTCGATTCGAGCTCTCTTTCGATTACGATAATCCAATAAATGGTCACGTACTATTGCGATCGATCACGCATATCCTAGCGACGCCTATTTTGGCAAAAACGATTGTTTTTGTACGACTACGACGAAGAGACTTTTCTTCCTTCTTCCTTCCTATCGGTCTCTGAATTCGTCATCAACAGGAAAGGAGAGGGGATAAACCGAGCCGCTTATGCGCTAATTCCAAGCTGCTTGCGATATCCTCCGCTTTTCCAAGGGACGCAAGATAAATATCAAAGACGACTGGCAACTCGAGTCTCTATGGATGGCGAGAGTGGCGGATTCGTACCGGTTCTTTTGATTATTATTCGAACGTATTTATTGACATAAAATAAATCATCGATAACATACGTCGATAGTGTTATTAAATAATAATAATTATTACTAATTATTAATAGTATCGTTTAAACGTCTCTATTGACGTGAAATAAAGCGTTGATAATATACGTCGATAGTGTTACTAAACAGTAATTACTACTAATTAATAATAGTATTATTTGAGCGTTTTCATTGACGCGAAATAAAGCGTCGATAATATACGCCAACACTATCAATAATTAATAACGGTACTATTTAAACGTCCTTATGGACGTAAAGTAATACGTGGAAGAAAAATTACAATGACATTGCTAAAAGAAGAAGACGAAGGCTCTCGCGCTGCTCGGCTCTTTCCGACCAAACTCTTTCAACGAGCCCCGAGACTCAAACGGTCGATAAAAGATCTCGATGAAAGAGCATCGACTCGAAAAGTTCAGCGGTTATTCTCGTTTCTCGCCAATTTCCTTCTAGATCTATTCGTGCACTCCGGGAAAGGTAGATTTCGTCATCGAGAACGTAAAATCGTCGAATCGCCTTCCGATTCTTGGCTTCAATCTTCCTTTCTCGTACTACCAGGTTCCTCCTGCAGTGCCTCGAGGATCTCGATTGCTCGCTGAGGAAGTTGAACTCGCGTTTGTTCGTAATACGAGGCCAGCCGGCGGACGCGCTGCCGAAACTTTTCAAGGAATGGGGCACGACGAATCTCACCTTCGAAGAGGACCCGGAGCCGTTTGGCCGCGTAAGGGACCACAACATCTCGGCGCTGTGCAAGGAGCTCGGTATCTCGGTGGTGCAGAGGGTATCGCACACTCTCTACAAGCTGGACGAGTGAGCATACGTTATGAATAAAGAAACACGTAGAAAATAAGAAGAAAACGTTAAAATCGACGATTACAAATACGATTGGCTTTTAATTCGTAATTTTTCGCGCTATCGATGTCGAGTAGCACGTGTAAACTAGATCAATTCCAAGGATATATTTAACCCCTTCCCGTGCCATTTAGCTCGACGAAATCCGGGTCCGAGCTGAGGGATCGACGCGCAGTAAACAAACGCAAAATAAAAAAAAGCTTGAAAGGTCGAAATCGGTCGCTACTATCGACAGTTTTATTATCAGACAAAATTTTTCCGCGCCCGTTTTTCTGCCTGCGAACCTGGCTCGTGATATTCACGTTTGGACCAAAGTCTTCGTCACGAGCTAGACTCGTTAAAGTACGAGAAGGGGTTAACGCGTATAGGAAAATCATCCGGAAACCCGGAAAACCGGATAAAAGATGTTGAGTTATATTACAAAATATATATATTTCCTATATTATAAATAGTATCGAGCTGGACGTTTGGTGACAATTCGCCGCGTGAGTCTCTTGTCTTGTACTTCTCTCGGGAAAGAAGGTACAAGGCCTTCGAAGAAAGTAGGAATACGTAAGGACGTTTTTAGATGCGGGTCCCTTTGTATTATTGGGCCCAAACTATGTTCGGGTTACGTCCTCGAGTGGTCATAAATTATGTACTTTGGCTCGATCGTTATAAAAATAGTAGTTTTAGTTTCCTACTTTCTTCTAAGGAAACGGTCTCTTGCCCTTCTGGCAACCAAATGTTCGGCTACGAAGGTTCCACGGGTACCTATTGTGTGAAACGATTTATAACGAAACCATCGGTGGCTTACACTTAGATGCCACAACGAACGGCGTGTACCGCCGGATTTATTACATCTCGCTAGTCGAACGATCGAGTAGGAAACGCAATTTGCCGTATCGTTGAAAAAATAATCGTTACGGAAGATAGATAGAGAAAATTAAGCGTGACTCGAAACAAACGTACGAATACCGCACGAGCGACAATTCGCACGCGTCTCGCGTTTACCTTTCGTTCGTCGAGGATTTTTCTGGCAAGCGCTGTAAATTCATAATGCAAACGCGCTCAAGCCTAGCGATAGGTACGGACGAGCGTGGATGCCATTCGGGTCTGCATTCGTTGCAAAGTGGATGCAGGCGTAGGGCGGTACTGCATCTGCGTCTCTTGGCTATCTCGTCTACGTGTGTACGCGCTTATATATTTGCTCTGTATAATATATACAAACGAATACGTATATACGTAGAAAATTCATTTGCACGCCACTCAAGGCACTCGGTAAATTCAGTCGCACGATTCACGGTGCATTTATGTATCTATCTCCGTAATATTTACGCCAATGACGATCGTTTCGAGAGCGAGAGAAAGAGAATGAAAAAAATAGACGATAAAATCTATATCGAGTTCTATCGTCTTTTCTAAGGAGTCAAACGAAGGATTTTATTATTCGATATTATTTTTCCAATTTTTATAATGGTATAAGTATTATTTCATCGCGAAGATCGAAATGAAAAAAAGGCTTAAAATTGTCGAGTATGACATCTTGTCGCCGAAATTAAATTCAACTCGGACTAATTTTGGAAAATTTGAAAATGATTTTCATTGTCGCAACGAAGGTTCGAAAAGATCCTTCCGTAGTGTGTGCGTGTGAGAGAGAGAGAGCAAGAATCGATCGTTTCTTTCTCGATTTCTCGCTACAGGATCATAGAGAAGAACGGAGGCAAGCCGCCGCTCACCTATCATCAATTTCAAAACGTCGTCGCCAGTATGATCCCACCGGAGAAGCCCGTGTCCACTGTAACGGCCGACTACATCGGTGACGCGTACACACCGCTGAAGGACGACCACGACGATCATTACGGCGTTCCGACGCTCGAGGAACTAGGTACGACGAATGCGAATCCCGATATCCATCACGCTTTTACGATAGTTGCGATTCGATCGGATAGCTTTCAATCAGGAGCACCTATATCGTCGATTTAATCGGCCAAGAATCTCGCGGTGACCGTACGTCCTCTCTGGTTTCGCGTGCTCCTCTCAGTACAGAGAGAATCGTTTTGTAACGCATTACGGAAAGTAGATTAGAAAATTCGATTAGGAGCGGAATCTTCTTACGAGCGCGATTTTTTCTTCTCATTTGTATCGGTATCCGAATATATCGGAATGATCGAGAACAAATGACATGTTTAAGCATTCCAAAAGGTGGTATTTCAGGCATCTTTGGACGAAAGTCTGCTTGGGATATGTTAATTTTTGTTAATTTTGCACGCTCTCGAATACGGAAGGATGTTGGTACAAGGCTTTTGTTAACCCTTTCGTTACGAGCGCAGGCTGTAGCCGGCGTCAGCGTGATACCGCTTACCCAACGGCCCCGCGATACTTTCATTTCTTTAACGTCTGTGCATCGACGAAAGCTTGCTTTTATATGAAGGAAGGCTGTTTTTTAAACGATACATCCCGTCCAAAAGAAATAGGGTTGGTGTAGAATCCTTTATTCTCAGCGATTGCCAGACAGGATTTGTACAAGATTTAATTGTTTATGCCGGATCATCTACAATGGTGCATAGTGAAAATCAGGATATTGGAATATCTGGCGCGATAGTTGAAGCACTTATAAAACCGTATCTTGGAAAGGGCCGTACACTTTATGTGGACAATTGATATTCAAGTCCTGCTTTATTTAATTTTCTACGTAATAATTGCAAAATCGATAAACATGCCACTACGTAACACGTAAAGAAGAGTATGATCTGTAAAAAGACAAAGTAACCTTGAAAGACGTAAGTCCGAACACCAATATCCCGACTCACGATATGCACATTTTGCGGAGTAGCTCTCCGTTCAGTGGCGCTACTCCGGCGGCGCGGTGCCCCGTTTGGTGGCGTTATTCCGGAATGCCGTAACAAAAGGGTTAAATTCATGATTTATCTCGCTCAGCGACTCAGTGTTTGAACGATTGAAACAAATTTTGTATAAGTAATAATAATATGATCAATTAATAGTGGAGTAGATATAAGCGAAAGCAAATCCACGGTAGCAATATTTTAAATGATATCAATGTCATTATCTACAAATGAAAAACAAAATATAAATAAACAATTAAATATTAACAAACTATCAGGTTAAAAAATACTTACAAGTCTAAAATTAGTAATCTTGCCTGGTATGATACGTTATACAACATTTCGGTACACGCGAGGCCACCTTACATTTTATGCATTTCCACGTCGTTTCGCTTCGTTGATCGTGTTTGTAACACACTTTACGTATTCTAGTTGAGTGTTGCTTCGCAGGAGTCGCATCGATATGTTTTGCAAAATCCTATTCGAGATAATCATAATTGGCCCGAGATTAAGACCACGAGTCAGACTCGTGATATTCATGTTTGGCATGGAATTGAGCAACGAGTCTGACTCGTGAAAGTAGTGCAAGGAGTTAAACATCGGAACGAACTTTCCGGACAGCTCGATACGTACATTGTTACGTATACGATATACACTCGTGATCGAACAACTTCGACGTAGTCTAAACGAAGGGACACGCACTTTTCCTCTTAGTCTCCGCACGGTTTCCGACTGCGAAGGCAAACGAGAAGAGCGTACTTCGCGTTACCGCTTATTCGCTCGATGCCGCGTGCATCTCTCGCAGTTGTTCGTTTCTTCCTTTTTTTTCTTTCTTTCTTTCCGTCTTTTTTCTCCTCCCTTTTTCCCGCTTTTCTCGCGAGTCGAGGTCGAGTCTTCATAAGTCAAACAAGAAAACGACATTGACACGTGTTTGTTAACGCGTCGAACCCTTTAATACGACCTACTTTCTTCTTGTGTTCCCTTCTAGTCACTCTCTCTCTCTCTCTCTCTTCCTCTTTCTATCTGACTCAGGAATTCATTGCTTTTGTTTCGCGCGTCGTTTGTTTCTCCGGCGTCGAAACGGTTTACTCTCTATCTTTTTTTCTTGTTTCTCGAGATGCATCTTCCAAGAAAGAAGTTTTTTTTTCTCCGAAGAATTTCCGGCGAACTTTCAATTTCGTTTTGCACTAGATGACGTCGAGTGAAAAATCACCGTACTCTCTTGTTAAGAATTGAACGATAGAAATTCTTCTATCCCACGACAGAATTAACTGACGTGAGATTATTTGTTTGGAACGACTTTATTTGGTCTTCCCGGTTACAAGATTTGGAATGCGGACAAAAACTGGAGCCCGATGGCTCTTCGATCTGGTATGAATGTACATGATCTGATAGCGCGGTCGTTTTTATGTATGTTTATATATAACTTTCGTACTGTAGCGCGTCGGCCGACCGAGTCTCTCTCAAGGATAGCTAACGATGTGTATTATTTGACGATTCTGACGATTCTGGTTATCTCCTCCGATCGTGTCCCTTTATACATTTTCGCGTAGCCAGAGCCGCACCGATCAGCGAAGCGAG
>JAITYT010000664.1:88610-101937 GCA_025433975.1 Liostenogaster flavolineata | reverse complement strand
AAAAAAAAAAAAAAAAAAAAAAAATGCGATCGTCTCGAGGTGACGTTTTCGATTCGCAAAAACGCGCGTAAACGCCCGACAGAAATTTCGACGTACGCGTGGAAACGAGGTTGCAGCGATGGGTCCCCCTCCATTCGTTCGAAATAAAAAATGTAGGCACTTCGACGTTACCTCGGGATGTCACTCCGTCGTTTTTCGATTTTTTAATCGAATTTTTCCGTTCTTCCGCGCCCCCATCGGTTCGACATCGACGTATCGTTGGCGATGTCGCGCGTTCGACATAGACCGCTGTACAGTAACGAATGTTCGTTGGTCCGATCGCTCCAGCATCGGCCGCGACACGTTGCTTTTTCGAAACGCGTCGCAATCGCTTTTTCCATTCTTTTTATTCGATCACCCTATAGTCGACCCTTTTTTTCGCGACGTTGCGGAAACTCGCGTCGACCGAGTTTTCCTCGTTTCTATCCTGAATTCCGCTTCGTTCTCTCCTCCTCTCGTACCCCTGCTCGTTTATTTTTTGTTTTTTCCCCTTTTCGTCGCGTTTCCTGCGAGTTCCTTTGTCCCCTCTTTCGTGCCAACGCGATTCGCGCGCTCGTCGTTACAATTTCGTCGCGGGGAAGAAGAAACGATCGAAATTAGGGAGGAAGACAATCCATGGGCGATTATCGACGCATCGCCGATCTTCTTTTATCGTTTTTACAGCCTCTCTTTTTTACAAACATCCGTTACTCTTTACCCCTTCTATCGTCCTTCCTTCCACGATACGACGATATTTTTGTCCGCGGAAGAAAAATATAAATCACGATTATGTAGTGTTTTTTCTATCTCTAACGTCTTACTCCTCGCTTCTCTCGCGGATCTCGTCCGTTTCTCTACTCCTTCGCGCTCTCTCGTCCCGATCGTCTTCCAACGTTATCGTCGTTCCCTATTCGCGCTCTTTCCCGTCTCGCTCTTCCAAGCTTATACGCGCATACACTCTTCCTCTCTCACTCTTCCCTTTCGTCCTTCCATTCTTTTTCTCACTCTTGAACTCGTATCGCATTGTATTAACGTAGACGATCAACGATACGAGTTATATTTATACGGTAATGTCTAAACGAACACATATTATATCTCGATAACGCAGTGCTTGCTTACTTATCCTTCTTCTCGCCCTCGTGTTTTACTAGCGCCGCGTTTGTCTCTGCCCACTGAGAAAAAACTATCTACTATTCTTCGTTTAAAGGAGTCGCCGTCCTTTTTAAATGTTCGATCCCTTGTACGTGTACGTGTGTCCACCACGCAGGAAAGGAGGGGCCTGTTACATTCTCTCACTCTTTCTCTCTCGTTCTCTTTTCCTTGCTCGCTCTTTCTAATTCTTACTCTCGTACTCCTTATCTCACTCGTGTGTTTGTATCTTAGCGAGCGTTTGTCGCGTATGTAATCGGTGTGTAATAATAACGGTAATAATAATCGTAATCGTAAACGTAATCGTAATAATAATAATAATAATGGCGACGATAACGAGGATGCGGATGGCGTTGACGATTATTAAGATAATGGCAACGATAATCGTGAAACTAACGACAATTATAACGATAACGATGGCGATGATAACAACGATAATAGCAACGACGAAAGCGAAAGTAAAGATGAAAATAATTACATCGATAGCGATAACAATAATTATAACGATAATAATAATAGTAATGGTAATACTAATAATAATAATAATAATAATAATAATAGTATCGTTATCGTTCTACCGTGTTACGTTAATGTTACTTCATTCTTTTTTTTTACCATTATTTCAATATTTAATCGCTAATATTATATGCATTTAATTATCATCATCCTCATCGTCATTATAATTATTATAAATGTAATCATCGTCTTTCGTTCACTTTCCTCCTTAAACGTTCTTATCGTTATTATCGTCGTCGTTGTCGTCGTCGTGTCGTCGCGTCGTCGTCCCTCATCTTCTCCTCGGTGTCCTTTGTACAAGACATATCTATCACGAACATCCTTCGTTACTCGTCGTGTCAACTTCGTCGTCATCGTCGTCATCATCATCATCATAATCATCATCGTCGTCATCATCGTCGTCATCATCATCGTCATTATTATCAACTTCATCATCATCGTCATCATCGTATTTTTTGTCGTCATCGTATTATCGCAATTATCCTTAGCTTCGACACGTCGGGTCTCGTCTCGTCATCATCGTCGTCGTTCTAGTTGTTACTATTATTATTATTACTATTACTATTATATTAACATCGTTCGCCATTGTCATCGTCATTGTCGTAAAAATAGTCCTCCTTCTTACGATCCTTCTCTTCTCGTTGCGGCTCCTCCTCTTTGCCCTGTTCGATCGATTTCTTCTTTATTCTCGCGCATCACAGGAGCCACCTTCGTTACCGGATGCAGTAGAAAATCGTCAACGTCCTTCTTACGCGATCGATCGAATCATTGACACCGAGATTTCGAATATATCGCATTCCCCTTTTCGCTTGGTATCCTTTCCCAACGCGAGTAGTTATCGACGTCCGCGTTGCTGTTATTATCGTCGTCATTGTCTTCGTCTTCGTCTTCGTCTTCGTCTTCATCGTCGTCATTGCTATTAACTTTATAATCGTTATTATTGTTATTCTTAAGTCGATTATAACTATAATTAAATGTAAGAGTTTATCATCGCAATTATCGTTCTCGTGATAATAATAATAATAATTGATATTATTATCGATTAGCTACCATTGTTTATTTATATTTTTCATTTTTTAAATAATTATTATTGTATTATTGTTACCATCGTCATTATCATCATCGTCGTCATCCTATTCGTCGCTTTTATCGTCGTATATTATTATTACGTTACTATTATTATTACTGTCACTACCGCTACCGCTACTACTATTAGTATTATTGTTATTATTTATTATTATTCGTTATAATAATTTATTAACGTTGTCGTTATTGTTATCGTTACTATTAATTCTGTTATTATCATTATCGTTATTAATATTATTCTTATTATTGTTATTGTTGTTACTGTAGTTTTTATCGTTACTATAGTTTTTGTTGTCGTGATGGTTGTTACTACTACCGCTACTACTACTTCTACCGCTACTCTTGTTGTTCTTATTATTACTATTATTATTATTATTATTATTATTATGACTATTATTTCAATAATAATAATCGTTATTCTTAGCGTTTTGAGTAACACTATTCTCTGGCGTCGCGACGATCGACGGACAGAGAGTTGGATGCGTGTTACCGCATCTCCTCCTCCTCCTCCTCCTCCTCCTCCTCCTCCTCCTCTCCTTACCTGGCATCGTCAAAATCACTCGTGGGTATCGTGTTCGTGCACTTGTCCTCTCGAATCGTATCTTTCGACTGTTTTCGAAGTTGGCCTTCGTATCGATCCGTCGATCGATCGATGGCCGCGCGGATATCGACGCGATCGCATCTTCGTCGCTCTTCGTCGTCCTGTATCGTCGTCCTCTGGCATCGTCGTTCGCCCTCGTCTCGGACCTCGTCGGTCCGTCGCGATCGCGAACAACCATCTTGCAAAATCGCATTCTCGTTTTTTTCTCCTCTGCCGGGAAGAGAGGCAACGTAGGCTCTTCGTCGTCCAACCAACCGATCGATCTCTACGGCGGATTCTTCCACGTGGATGCCACGCGACGACGACGACGACGACGACAACGACGATACATCTTCCTTATTTCTCGCTCGATCCACGATCTTACGCGCCACCAACACCACGACTCCCACCAGCACCAGCACCACCTCCACAGTCGTCGTCGCCACCACCACCACCACCACCACCAATACCAATACCACTGGTACGTCATGCTCGATATCTTGATCGACGACAATGACGATGTCGACGACGCTGACGACGTTGACGTTGACGACGACGACGACGACGACGACGACGACGACGACGACGAGAGTCGCGACTGCGCGTCTTGGACCTGGACGCTACCAGACCTTCCGTTTTCGTCATCGTCGTGGTCGTGGTCGGGAACGCGACGCCTCGATCTCGCGGCTCTTCCCGCCGTTTCGATGCGCATGGCGTAAAAAAAGCGACGATGCGACAGAAACGAGAGGAAAGAAGGACGATCACGACGACGACGACGACGACTGCTGCTGCTGGAACCGTGAAAGGCCGAGGTCGAGATGCATCGAAGTACGAGGAACCTCGAAGGGCGTAGAAACAGCGAGACTCCGTCGTTTCCGTCTTCGTTCCTCTCCTCGTCGAGGTTCTTCCTGGTCTCGTGGGCGCTTGGATGCAGCTTCTTATTTCGCTGCTTGGCGGTAGTTGGCCGCTCGTGGTTATCGTCGTTGCTGTCGTCGCTCTTGGGCGTCGCTCTAACGACGATCGACGGCGCGTGCCTGCGCGGAGACGTCTCCTCGCCGCGATAGAGGGATAGCAGGATCGAAAACAACCAGAACGCATAGACAAAGAAGGTGGACGACGATAACGACGGAGACGATCCGCTCCGCAATCGTTGCTGTCGTCGTTCCAGCGGCATCGTGCACAGAGACGTCGACGCCGAGTCACAAGCATCCTCGTCTCCGCTCTCCTTCTTCCGCTCCCCGTCGAGCTTCTTTTTTCTCTCGTTGGTGGTCGTTGGCCGGTCACGATCGCTTCCGTCGTCGGTTATGGGCGTCGTTTTCACCACGATCGACGGCACGTGCCTGCGCGGAGGCGTCTCCTCGCCTCGGTAGAGGGACAATAGGATCGAAACGAACCAGAACACATAGATGGCGAAGGTGGACGCCGATCGCCCGTTCGACCACGATAACGACGACGACGACGATAACGATGTCGATGACGACGGGGACGATCCTATCGAACCAACGCCGCCGCCGCCGCACAACACCGATCCGCTCTGCAACCGTTGCTGTCGTTGTTGCAGCTGCATCGTGGACGGAGACGTCGACGCCGAGGCATCCTCGTCTCCGCTCATCCGCGAATAGCCCGACGAATCCTGCTGCGAGCCCGGATACTGTTCACCTGTCCAACAGAAGAGATCCTCTTTTGATCGATGCTTCGCTAAAATTCTCCAGCTCGAATTAGGATAACGAAGCTCGTCTCCGTTCTCTGATCACCGAGCGGATCGTTACGTTATCGAGACTAAATTAAAGTTCGTCCGTATCGTTTGTGCTACGAACTAGGTTTTTCTATTCTCTCGACGCACGCCGCCACGCCACCCGCGACGATAAAGCCTCCTGGCGTCTCTCTAAATCTGCGATTTGTACGTCGAGAGTATCGAGGCAAAGGCAATAACGAACTCGGTTCGTTACGAATAACGGTTCAGTGTTATCGTTTAATATAAACTTAACGTAATTATTATTTTTAACGCGATTTTTTGAAGCATGTCGGACAAAGTATTATCTCTTTTCATTAGAGGCCGATCGATAATTTTTTCGCGAAATTTTAAAATTTACCCTATTTTTCATTCTATGACTTTCAGTCATCGAATGTCAGACAGAATACCCCAAAATCGAAGTAAAAACTAGTCCCCTCGGATTTACCTAACATTTATAAACATATGGACGTTGCCAAAGTATTATACATCGATGTATTAGAAAATCGATTTTCTTAAAAACTGAGGGAGATGGACAAAAATTGCTTTCAAATTTGGCGGAGATCTATAAGAATCGCCTAGTGGGTATTACCGCGCATACGTTGTGCCGAACGGTGCAACTTGACGCGTTTAGTAACTAGAAAAATTTCCATACAGTTGAAAGTTAAGATAATGGCAATTTTTCACTTTGGTTCGGTGCCGCCCGAGAAACAACGAAAAACTTGACGACCTCCCACGATAAGAAAGCGAGTCGTAGGCAAGTAGCGAACGTACCTATAGGACCAGACTGAATAGGAGGAACCTCGCAATGGGGCGCCGTCGGTGGATCACGGTGTCTGTCTCGTCTGTGTCGCTCTCGATCCGTACAATTCGTGCAGATACCCGATTCCGGCTCCTTTTCGGAGCACACGTGGAAGCAACACTCTCCGTTCTCGTTGCTGTGTAACGCTCTCGCTGCTTGCTCGCCCGTCTCCGGTATCTTCGGGTCTGAAAAAAATCAACGTTTTACGTACGACGACCGTCTTTCCTTTTGCCGATCGAGCGATCTGCGTTCTTTCGATCGTCGAACAATCGTATCGATCGAGCTAGAACGTTCCGGCGAATAGAAAGCGCCGTTCCATTTTTTTTTCCAGATAGATCAGACGGGTACCATAAAAGCCTTCTACCCTTTCTCGATGATCCAATGGAAGTGCGTGCGCCTAAAATAATTCAGATGCGACCACTTTTACGTTGCGTTCAAATGATCGCGTACGAATCGACTATCGATCGTGGAGAGAAGTAATGAGAGGAGAGAGAGAGAGAGAGAGAGAGACGGAGCCATATGCACGTCGATCTAAATTCATGAAACGTATCGATAGACGGGAGCGCACTTCGAGCAATCTATATCGTAGAATTACGTTATCACGTTGGATTTGCTGTTTCGCGTACGATGCCCTTGCTTTCTTCATCGTTGTCAACGCGCGTAACACCGCGATAAAATTCGAAAAGGTCGTTCCCTTCGTCCTTGTCTTCTTCTCGTTTCCGTGAAAAAAGATCTCGTACGAATGGAGAGACAAACGATAATTTTCGTCGGAGAGTACGGAAGAGAATGGCGAACGGTAAAAATGGAAAAGAAGGCTCGGATTCGCGTTAATGAAATTAACTAGGAATTACGAACGAACGACGTTAACTTTTTCTTTTTTTCTTAACTCCGATCGTTAAAGAGGATCGAGATTCTTACGAAGGACTTAAAACGATATCCGTATTATTTGCGCAGCGTGCTTCGCCTATCGTCCTCCGCGCGTAAATGACATTTTTCTTCTCCATCCGTTATATTTACGTACGGTCTCTATCGCGTCTCGTTTATCTCCCACCAATGATATCTGTTTAAAGGACACCGAGCGGTCGATGTTGCGCGTAATTTGTTCTCCGTCACCTTCCTTTTCGTTCTCTAAGCCGCGCTTTCCAAGGGAAAAAGATAAACGATTCGTCGGACGGGTCGACGAAATTTCCGAGGTACGAATCGTACCTCGAATTTTTACGATCGATACGATCACGGATATTCTTCGATATCACGATGTATCCATCGAGAAAAGATCACCGAATTAACACGTCGACTGTCGCGTCACCCCTATTTCGTTCCGTTTATAACCGTTCGACAAATTTGCGTCGTCCATGTGTATTTCGCTTTGTCGTAGTTTATACTAACGATATATACCAATATATATTAATATATGCTTAATAATATATAATTAATATTAACTCGCTTAATTAAAGTACGATCTACGCATCCGTTGAAAAATGTGGCTCATTTTTCAATATTTTGACAATCGAAGTATCAAATCGAGTATCGATATCCTTCGTCCATCCGTCTATTCTACTAAAGTAGAGAGAGAAAGAGAAAGCAATCCCGATTTACCTCTGCATAAGAAGGTGGGTTCGCCAGCGTATTGTGTGGGGTATGCGGGGGCACGATCGCCCGGAAGTAAGTAAGGGCAACGTTGTTCCACGGACTGGCAGAAGGACCGACAGGGTCTCAACCTGGTCCCAATCCAGGCGTCATCCGAAGGCGTCTCCGTGTCCGACGGTCCCCCGTGATCAAAGTAAGGCACCAGGGAGCTGCACACCCATTTTCTATACGCCTCCTGAAAGCAAAACAACCGAGTGATCGTCTTTGTGTTCCAAGTCACGGCTAAGTTCGTTATAATAATTGGGAGGTGTCGCGACGGATACAACATCTCCATAAAATCCCATCGCCGATCCATCGATCGCGAAGAAAGAACGAACGAGAGAAAGAAGTCCCTACAAATGTGTAGAAATTTGTAACAAATAAAAGATGTATCAAAATCGTTCGTGTACTTGACTACGTTGCCTGTGATATTCCCACGAACGCGATTGTGATTACCGATTGTCCAGTGATTTTTTTTTATTTTGTATAAAATGCGCCAAACTCGTTCGAGCAACTAACTGCGTTGTCGTTAGTTACGCACGCGGAGGATTAACGATTGTCCGATCGTTGATTTCTCGTTTTCAGGAAAGTCGGCGCAAAGCCGACGTCGACATCGAGACGAGCCTCGGATCGAAAAGCGATCTTTCCTAATGGTACGAAGCGCAACGTTCGTACTGTCCTTTGTCGAAGAAACTTTTGCGTTTCTGTTACTCTCCCTCCCTCCCTCCCTCCTTCTCAGCTTTCTACATTTACTGCTCTTCCTTCTCTCGTTGCCTTTTTCGGATGTACTCTCGGGGTCAATCTTGCCGGGCCTGCGATAAGGCGGGTCAGTACCTGACCTAGATACCCTTTAAATGTGGGCACTCTTATGCATTCCTTCAAGAGAGCGCCGCTATAATTACACACCGGCCGTGGTGGAGACCTTTCATTTACCTACCCCTCTCTCCCTCCCTCCCTCCTCGCCCTACCAAACCGTCGAGTTCTCGACGAGCTTCGTGGCGATACCCCTCGCGTATCACGCGCTCTCTTTTCTTTTCCTAGTGCCTTCCCTTATCTATCTTTTTCTTTTTTTTTGTTTTTGGAAAAAAGAGCCGTTCCTTTCGCTCGACCTAGTCCTTTGGATAATCCAATTGTTCGGTCTCGAGCGAGGTAGATCGCACCGACGTATTATCGCACGATTAGAAGAAATGGATCGTCAGCGTCGAATGGATCGTCGAAATTCCACTATTTCCCGATAATATTTCAAGTATTTTCGGGTTAGCCGATCCGTTCGTAGCACTTTAATTGGATCCGTTCGAAGCGAGTGGCTTCGAGTCGCAACGACGGCGAACAGTCGAGTTCCCAATAATTTTGTGTTTCTGCATCCCTCTCTCGTACCTTTTTTTTTTGAAGAAATTGGAAGAGGAGGATCGATCGTACGTGCGAAATTTGAGAATTTGTCGAGAATCCTTCGAGTATTTCGAGTTAATTTGATCGTTCGTAGCGAGTTAACTCGATCCGTTCGAAGCACGTGCCTTCGAGTCGGAACGACGTCAAACGGTCGAGTTCCTAATAGTTCTGCGTTCCTCCGTTCCTCTCTCATCGTTTTCGTTTTCACCGCATTGATAACCATGGAAGGTCGTTAATTATCGAGTATCGTCGTTTATTCGCCAAAGTGACGAGTGACTCGATCATGAATTTCCATCCAGCCGGCTTGTACTTGATTAGCAACGAGAGCGGCTCCAACGAATCTCGCTATACGGAGTCACTTTATTCGTATATGTAAATAACATCGTAACTTGGTGCATCGATCGAATTAACGCGCTAAAATTCAATAATAGATTTATATCGTTAACAAGGGTGCAATTTAATACGTAATCTGGTAAAATGCATTTCGGAAATTTCTGCGAATTTCTGCGAATTTCTGCGGCTCGAGAACTCCTACGTAACATTTTTGTACGTCCAATGGAACGATTTTTCACTCGCAAGGTACCTCTTTGAGTACCTTACAGGAAAATCTTGTTGGAAAATCGTTCGAGAATCATCCGTAAATAAATATCGTAATGGTTAATAATCGTTCAAATCGTTCAAAATCGTTTTACGACATACGCGTAAAACGGCTTACCGCGAAGGACCGTTTTATCGATACGCGTCGATAATTCACGACGAATTTCGTGGATGAAGAAAGAATTACGAAAAAAAGTCAAACTACCGAGTACAACGCGACGTACGTACGCTCCAGTCGTTCCAGATTCGATGTCGCGTCCGATGCGTATACATCCACAACCAACGCTTCGATTATTGTTTGGCCTTCTTGGATGGACTTTTCGCGAGCTTCTTCCTCCCCTCTGACCTCTGTTGCTCCCACGACACGGAGCGAGCAGCGCAAGCTCGTCGGGTTAAGGATAATACAACCAGAACGAGGGTATCCTATACCTATAGACAAACGACGAGCAGGTAGAAATATTGCACTTCACACGGTCTAGTTGTATCGCATTGTTCCGAGTATCGCTGCCTTTCTCTCCATTTACCGTACTCCTTCTCTCTCTCTCTCTCTCTCTCTCTCTGTCTTTATGTCCGTCTCTCTCGCGCCTCGACGAGTTTCGAGGTTCGACAACGGCTCTTTTGGCCTCGTCTCTCGCTAACTAGCAACTTATAACCAACGACGATCTTATCGATTTCGCGCAAACGAGAATCGGGAAGTCTCGATGGAAGAGAACGGATTCGGCGGATGGATGCGAAAAACGCAAAGCAAAGGAGGTAAATGAAAGTCAGAGGCGAGCATCGGCAAAGATTGGTCTGGGTGTGTTTCTTATTTTCTGTATACGATGGTTTGCCTTCGATGTCAGTGGAGCGGAGCCGTTCTTTTATCGTTTTCACGGATTCGCGGTCAAGAGGAACTCCGTTCTTATTTCTTATGTATGACTTTATCTGCTTGTACGTGTCTCGTCGATCGGACGCAAGCGAATGCTCGAAAGCGAGGAATGAGACGTTTCTTTCTTTTATCTCGTCCTCGATATACGCACAACGGGAAGTTGGACGTTGGAAGAGAACGTAGCGGACAGGAGGAACTTATTTATTATTTCTTACATATGACCTTGGCAGTCCTGTGCGTCTCTCGTCTATCGGATGCACGCGAATGTACGGAGAAAAGAAACTACTTTCCTTTTTCCACTGCTTCCGTATCCATAAGCGAGCAGAGTCGTTCCTTCGTTTTCTCTCATTTTCGCGCTTCTCTATCTAATATAGAATCCGCCGTGTCGCTACTATCGCGCGAGTAAGCCGCGTATCCGATGCAAGGTGACAATGCCGATATTAAGAGACAGCGAGGAGAAGGTCGTCCAATATCCTCCTATTTTTCCATCGTTCTTCCGTTCGTCGCGCACGACGATGGAATTAACTGGGTCACCATCTCGCAATAAATCGACCTTAAACGCGATTTACGAAGACATATCGATAACGCGAACGCAATTCCATCGCCTCGGGGCTGGCTAGCGGACGGTACTTTTGCGAGACGCGGGCTCCGAAGTATCCCTTCGAGTACACCGACGAAGATACAACTAGGACGCGACGACATCGTCGTTAATTAAAAATCAGCGATCGATCGTTTTCCCTCCTTTTCGAGGGAGAACTTACGCGCGATTAAATAGAGGGATAACACCGTAAATGGTTAGTTTCGGACAATCCGATCTAGAATAAGGAAGAAAGAAAGAAAAAAGGTAACTAGATCGATGCTTCGATACGTAGACAGATCGAGGTATAAGCGGTGCTAACCGATCGTTAACGACCGATTAAAGAAATAGAATCGTCGGCTGATGGGATCGGTGCACGAACGACTTGCCATTTACGATGCTAATTTAATAAACGAACGAACAGGAGGACGGCAAAGCTCTAAACGACTCCGGAGACCTACCGATTGTCAGAGCGAGACCGCGTGGAGTCGCACGGATGGTTGGGCCTCTACCGTTGACCAAAAAGGTAGCTGCTAGGAGGATAGGTGGAGATGGACGTACGGAGAGGTACATAGGCGGACGAATACAACACCTGAAGTACTCTCGAAGCTAGCTGACCCAATTCTCTCAGCCCCGACCCTTCTCTTCCTTTCTCTCTTTTTCTCTCTCCCTCCCTCCGCTGCTATCTCTGGGAGGAAACTAGGCAGATGCGGCGCACCGGATACCACCACCACCGCTAATACTTCTACTACTACCATCGGCAGCACCCGGCAGCATCATCGGCATCGCCTAACATCGACGCGTCGTCTCCATCTTCGGCTCCTTCGCTTTACTCTTCCAACTCTTCCAACTCTCCTCTCGTCTACGTTCGAGTCTCAGCCTACTCCCGAACGGCGTTATAACTCCCCTTTACTCGTTTTTGTCAACCCACCCACCCACGTGCCATTTCTCCGTTATAGAGTAGTAAGATCTTCGACAATACGTCGTTTCCCGATTTCTTTGAGCAATCATCGTATCCAGGTTGTCGATGTCTTTTCGATGATGACGGCGACAACAAAATCGGGAGACGAGTCGAATCCTCGATGCTTCCCGTTCGGATCTTTCTTCTTTTCCTCTTCTTCTCGGTATCGTGAAACGGAAGCGACGTCTTGTAGAGTGAATACCAGCGAATATAGCGTACGTTCGATGGTGGTGGGGAGAGGGGTGGAGGATTTTCGATACTTCCAGATTTTCTCGGTGATCAGAACTTCTTTTATGGCGCTCCAAACAAATTCCGTGGCTCTTTTTCGTTAAATCGTTGTCGAATGATGTCATTAGCACTAGGACGATAACTTAGGTCAGGACGTTCGCCGTGATTTTTCATACGATTTTACTTTTACATTTACACGCGTATGTATTTGTCTTATGTACGTATGGCGGTTCGTATTGACTCGGATTGAAGTATTCGGCTGTGGGGTTGAGTGGATTCGCGCGATCAGGAGCAACTTACGTAGATCGTAGGGTAGGTTTTTTTTTATAGAAAGCGTGTGCCGGGCACAACAAATGCGCTTTTAAAAGGCACGAGTGGTGCACTCGGTGGTACCGGACTAATTGCCACCACCAGCACCAATACCAACAGCTGTAGCAGCAGTAGCGGAAACTGCGACAGCCTAAGGGGCAGGCCGACACGAAAAGGTGTAAAGCATTAAAGAATGTATAAAGAATGTATAAAGAATGTACGCTTCGCTGAATCGATGTAAGCGATCAAGCGTGTGGCGATTCTTCGATTTTCCATGGAGATTCGTGTCGCAGTCGAGAAACCGGCAAGAAACGATTTACTGCAATTACAATTTTGTTATTGCCTCGAAATTCGACTATCGACTATTCGACGATAGAATGGGTCTCTTCTTACAAGGGGAGTCTCGACCCTGGTATCCATGTATTTTTTAAATTTTTACATATATTTTAGGGGGTGTGTAGTAAAAAAAAAAAGAAAAAGAGAGACTCGAACCCGGATCTGCAGCGTACGAGTCACTGTCACTCGTCGCTGTACTCGTCGCTGCACTCGTAATTTCCTAATTTAATTCTCTCGTAAACTAAGGCCCGTCGCGACTTTTCCGCTTACCGAAGCGTATACAGGGGGACACCCCCTACGATATATGTAAAAATTTAAAAAATCCATTATTACGAGGGTCGAGGCTCCCCTTGTTAGAACGCTCGGCGATCGTTAGAAACGATTCTACGCCGTTTGTCGTTTAATCTCCCTCTTCCTCGAGGAAGAACGTCATCGGGCAATTTGCTCCAATTCACCGAATTGTTCGATAGAAAGGCTCGAATGCGTAAAGATAGAGTTCGCGAGCGGGATGTTGTCGTTATTTATCGTTGATTCGTCTACGTTCTCGATCAAT
>JAITYT010000664.1:47726-59396 GCA_025433975.1 Liostenogaster flavolineata | reverse complement strand
TTTTTTTTTTGAAAGAACAAAGGGAGAAGGCACGTAGTAACCGCGGTGCCGTGTGTCTTGTTAAAAATTTGCACGGTCAACCCGAGAAAGAGAAAATGGGCAAAGAGAATGCTTCGTTAAAAAAAAAGACGAAAGAACAGAAAAAAAATTCTTTGAGCGTCCGCTTAGCAATTTACCTTCTACCCATTCATCTTGAAACCGCAACGTGCATTTCGTTGCGAGAGATCGTTCCTCGCGTACCGTTGCAATTCACCTGCATTTAAGCTTTCGGCCGTGCGGTTCGCGGGTGTGTGTCCGTAAGACGCGAGAAACGTACATACTCGGTTCGTGCGTTTAGACGCAAAGAAAATAACCAAGAGAGATATCAAGCGCCCAAAGAAATAAAAGAAATTTATTACAGGACCGTTAACACTGCGCGGAGTACGAAGACGCGTGTATTATTAACGAAACTACTTCAAAAATTCATGTTATACTTTCTTCGCACCCTCATCGCTCCAATTTTAAGTCAGAATAATGCCGGCGCCAAGAAACTGTTCCTCCCAACAACCTTACTCTTTTCGATGTCCCTTTTGTTCCCTTCGACGATAGTTGAAATAAAAAATGCAGTCGTGCCGACGTCTATTTCTCGGATTCCGTTCCACGCGTGAGAATAGCGACGCTCCCATTTTACACCGAATCGCGGCGACGACGAGAGAGTAGTACTCAAGAACGTACAAAAGGGGGACGATCGAAACTTCCAACGTATCTCGCGATCGGTGGAGCGTTCGACGTTGAATAACGACGAGGCCGATGATGGCAAGGTGATCCAGCAACGGGCGCGGTTCCACGATAACGTCGGTTCATGGCCGTGCCGCTGAATCGAGCGCATTTTGGAACACGCGCACTAAGACGAACGACGGGGAATAACGTATCTTCCTCCCGTCGTACCTTGGTAAAGCGAGCTAGACTCTCCTTCGAGGAAGGATGAAGTATTCGTGGTATTTTGGCAACTCGACCCATCCTACGTTTACTCCTTGGTCTTGGCCCCGCGTCGTACTAAATAGGTATCTCCATTATATAAGTGGACAAGTAGGGCCCATAACGTAGCAAATACGTATCCTTTGTTAAATAAGTAGAAAGACAGGTGCTGGCGCCTCTCATCGTTCTACGTTTTCTCATTGATCTCGAGTCCCGGATTCCTCGTTTCCTCACCTCCTCTTGCATAACGTACTAGACAGGAATTTTCGTTATATAAGTGAACGGGTAGATAGGCACGTTTTTTCTTTGATCTTGGGCCCTTCGTTCCTTGCTCTTTCATCCCCTCCAACCCTCGTAATGTAGTAAATACATATCCCTTGTTAAGTAAGTAGACAGGCACGTGGTGGCACCTCCCATCGTTCTACGTTTTCTCCTCGCTTCTTCATCTCTTCATACCCTGAGGATGTAGTAAATACGTATCCTTTGTCGAGTAAGTAGATAGACAGGTGCTGGCGCCTTTCCTCGTTCTACGCTTTCTTCTCTATCTCTGACTCCTTGCTCTTTCACACGTCCACGATGTAGCAAACAGCTATCGCCAACTAGACAGTAGCTAAACGTATTCGTTTATTTCTCGGCACGTTTCTACAGCCGTTGCGGTAGCAATCGTCATAAATAACGAAAAGAACCGGTTATGGTCTTAAGGTATCGAAGGAGAGCGTTATTGTTTAATCAGGGAACACGTTTCTCTTCCGTAGGAGGAGGAATTTGCGTTTTTGGTCGGTGATGCTTCTCGAGTTGGCTCTCATCCGCAAGAGGTCACTTATTCATGGATGAATACATTAACGTAAGAAAAGACACCTCCTTGGTCGGTGTCTTTGAAGTTCCGCCTCGCTTTTTCGCGCGCTGGTATAGGAAGTACGGGACGATGCGTCGTTGAACGCCATTGAAATCGTTCTGGCGGAACTTAAATATTTCCTGGACGGAAGAATTGGCGTTTCACGCGCGAATGAAATGCGAAATGCGAAAGTCGTCGCGATTTTGAAGGGGAAACGAGCCAACCGTCGACCATGCGACTCCGAGGATGAAATCGAACGATTTGTTTGGCACGCGTAACAGGTTGAAACGCAGCTCGAATGTCGATGCGTTCTTCTCCGTTATCGGTCCATCGACGATTATTCTTCGTAGTTTCCTCCATTGGTATTCGTGAAAATTGGAAAATTTCCAATTATCCTCGCATTACGGGCGATCGATCCTCTTTTACGCGATCCAAAGAAAAATAACTTTGTACAATTTACTTCGATATAAAAAAATTCCTCGAAATTTTTTTACTCGAGATAAATTGGCCTCGTTAAAATTTTCGATTTGTCGTAACAGGAAGAAAAAATATGTTTAATTATCTTTCCAGAAAATTGTTCTCGCTTAAAACGTAACTCGTACAGAATCGAGTTTGAGTCTCGCAACGTACTCTCGATCGATCTCGTCTGACTCTTCTTTTATACTTGCGAAGACGGACGCCGTGATCTACGAGTAAAGTAAAAAACAATCCAAAAAGGGAACGAAGATTGCGATCCTCCTCTATTCGAGAGAGAGTGCGCGACCATTCGTATCGATTCGCAAGTTGTCTCGACGGGTGCGCACGTGGCTCCGGGATTACGTGGTGGAATTATACGCGAGTATATCGGATAAACTGCGGTAAATACATTGAAATAGAGGCGGATGTTCATCTCGAATCGAAAAGGAAGGAAGAGACACCATGTAGGAAAAGAGAGAGAGAGAGAGTGTTCGTGTTGGAAAATCGTCCGAGAGGAAGAAAGACGGAAGAGAATTTCTCTCGATACTTTCCTCGTTCCATCGTTCGATTATACGAAACGGAGCCTTTCTCGATTCCTCGGAGAATTTTGCCGGGTCGTAGGCGATGGCGCCTTTGCGTGGATTTTACACCGATTTTACGAAGTACGTGCCTTTCCTTCGATCGTATGGAGTCGCGGCACAAAAAGGGCATTCGTTCGGCAGCTATCTATCCATCCATCTATGTAGCTAGCCAGCTACCCATCGAGCGATCGTCGGGAATTCGTAGCCGAGAAGTAGACACGAGTATAATAGGGTAGGCGCACTCGAGGCGAGCGCTCGAGTGCCGTGGTTGGTTTTAAGGGCAGCTGCCCTCGATTTCGATGCACATAAAACGCCTTTGGCCCGACAATGCGGGAACGTGCTGCTGCGTGCTGCTGCGTGGGCGTCCGCGTGCGCCTGCGCTCACCGCGCGTTACGACACGCCACACCATGCACCAGCAGCCGATTTCGGTTATCAACGATCGAATCGTCTATCGGCGAAGGGCGAAAAATCGAAGGACAGTGACTACTAGCAGCCAAGGATAGAATCGACGACGCGTTTCAGTTAGCTTTTGGCGAGAGGTTTAAAGCCAGAGGCAGTACGGATGGGTAACGTCCTGGTGGAATTGCAATCGCAACGATTCTCGAGGTTACGCGCGCCGCCCTATAACGAATAGCAGATCCATACGTATACGAACCCACGTAGAAACATCGTACCACGCGTACGTACGTACGTATATGCGCATAGTATATCGACGGCCCTGTGAGTAGCTGCTACCGAGCGAGGGCAATCTCGCTATTGATTGCACCTTGCATCCTGCCTTACCCCGCGCTAGCGAAACTCATTCCCACTCCCTAATTCTACCCTTCCCGTGGCCCCCTCGAAATAACGGTGCCTATTTTTGGTTGGATACGACGGCGGTACGAGGAGGTGTTCATCGGCCGTGTCCCCCTTTGACGTCAATTTCGTTAATTAATTCGTCTGTCGGCTTGCGGACCGACGACCAACGGATGGCCGGACGATCGAACTGTTGCCAGAACAGCGACGAAAATGTCCGACTAGCATCCAATATTACTTATTAGGACACATTTCCAAACGTTTTCGTACACCCCCTTACGAATATAAAATCGAGCCTTACGATAAACGAGATACAAAATAGAATGAGATTTAAAATGAAAAGAGGGAGGTACAATGTCGCTGCTACCGTCGAAGAGGCATTCATCGAGAATTTCCTAATAAATATCAAACGTGTGAGCTGAAACGGAATCGAAATTCCATATATTATATTTAATACTTCTTCGTCGATATATTACTTTCGCTTTACGAGGTAGACGCGACTTTTAACAAAAAAAAAGAAGCAAAAAACGTTTCAATCGAAATTTCGCTTCGATATTGCACACGACGTTTCCGTTCGTTTTTGCAAAAAAGAAAAGTAAAAAGTGAAAAATAAATTCAACGCGTAATACCGATCGCCTTGGCATACGGATCGAAAAATGTACGATTCAAACGTTTCACGTTCTCTCGCGAAGAGAACCACGAATTCGACCTAATTCTCGTTATTCTTTACTTTTGTCGTCTTCGTGTCCCGCCTATCGGAAGGAAAAAAACCTTTCGATCGAGACCTTCCTTCGATGTTCCACACGACGTCCGTTAGTTTTTGCAAAAAAAGGAAAATAAATTCAACGCGCGATACCGATCGCTTCGCCATACGGATCGAAAAATGTATGATTCATGACGCACCCTCGCCAACAGAACCTCCAATCCAATCTAATCCTCGTTGTTCTTTACTTTTGTCATCTTACTTCGTTTCCGCCTATCGTTCATCCGTCCGTCCATCCGTCCATCCGTCCGTCCCTCCTCGGCCCCACCGCCCTTCCCTTCGCCCAGGAAAGCCAACCTAAATCCCATTCCCATTCCTTTGTCATCCGGAGCCTCGTGGCGACGTCACCGCTCATAAATCAAAAAGAATCGAGGGACGAAGTTAATAGGAGGATGGAGGTAGGCGCGCGGGAAAGTTCGACGTTAATCCAAACACGACGATATGATAAAAGTTTCGGAGAGGAGCGATCGCGCGACGAAACGGAAATTATGACGAATCAAAAAAAGCGTGGCGCCCTTGTCCGTACGCCGCGATTTAACCTCCGTCGGCTCGTGCGATTTACCGCGAGGGAAAATTTGCCCGACGGCACTAGGAGGGAACGACGATCGCCAAGGACGAAAGTTTAACGCGAGATCTCGTCGAAACGAGACGAGATACCCACCGATGGAAGTAATAAGGCGAGGACGGGAGAACGACGAACGGCAGCGATCATCCGCATTTTTACGGTCAAGGGTTAAAGAGCGAAACGATGAAGGCAGGGAGTGCACGTAGAAGTGCTCTTGTTTTTATCGTCGGCCACGGAGCGCCATTAAGATTACTCGAGATAAAAGGAAACGTTGAATTTGATAAGAAAGAGCGAGGCGAAAAAAAAGGTAAAAGGAACAGAGGACATCGGTGAATTCACGGGGATTCATCCCGTAAATTCGTCCCCGCTATCCCGCTTTACAGGGAAGAAGACGTACGGATTTTGACTACGAACGGAAACGAAAGGATTTAGAACGAAATTAATTAAGGTTAGCGCCTTGCGATTATCCGCGTTTTCTCTCTTTCCTTCGATTCGTAAAGCGGAAATTGCCCAAGAGATTCGCCTTCCCTTCTCCTTTTCCTTTTCTTTGTTCCATTCTTAACGTAAGAATCGCGACGTGGCAGTCCACGATACGACGGATTTTTATTTTCATCGTTTCGCGATGAAGGCACCGTCGAGAAACCGAATCTTTTAGTCGTAAAAAGTAGGAGTCGTATCCGAAAGGTTAAAATATTATAAATAACGAATGCGATACAAGATTTCACGATGCGAGAGTACGGTCAGCTTTAACCGTTCGAGTCACTGCTTAGATTTTCCGTTGAAAAGACCCAGAACGTTTGAATTGTACCGTATCGTACCTAACGTACTCACAGTGGGTCAAAATAGCGCGTTCGACTCTTCGGACGCACGTACACCGCATAGCTGCCTCTTTAAATATAAATAACACAACCAAGGCATCGTTATCTCCTCGATCATTTTTATCGAACAAATTTTCGACTTTTTCGACGCAAAATATGACAAGCTCTATCGGCTTTGTTCGACCGTGTTTTTTCAATGACCTCTGAGACTCGAACAGTTAAGATCGATTCTTCGTCGGCTCGCTTCAAACAAAATACTTTCACGGGTATCGTTGACAACGTGCTGTTGCACGAATCGCTCCGATTTGTACGATATCCACGTATATACGTCTCGTGCGCTTTTCCAATCCACCAAAACGCTCCTATCGCTTCCTCGGCGATATATCGCTTCGTCGAGAGGATCGCATATATCGGCGAATCCATCGAACCGCGATAGTACGAATAATTTCAATACGGTATGCAATGTTTTATGCGAAACGATGTAAACAATTTTTTCCCTTTCTACGGTTTCATTGCCATTACCATTATTGGAGCGTCGAAGCGATGGGAAAGATATTACGTCCGCCGTGATACCGTAATTAATTATAACGACGCCCAATGGCTTTATCGCATCATAGCGGAGCATACTGCGAAATTCATGCGACATTCAACGTGCATACATCGACATGCACGCGATATATCGTGTACGAGCCGCTTACGAGCTAAATCGATTAACGTCGCTTTTCGAATTCTTTAAAATCGTTGCCTCGGTGTACTCGATCGACACTTAACTTTTTACGTCCGAAATGAATTCCCTCGACGATTAGATTTAACACGTATTGTACGACACGGATTTTCATGACCTTCGAATAATAAATATACTTCGTTTTGAAAGGAAACGCGATTGTATCATATTGGCTGATAAGTTCCCGGTCTAAAAATAATGCCCGGTAACGCAAAATAAAGCCTACGCGTTCCTTTCGTATCTCTTGAGCGTCGGCTATCTCTAGCATCATCGGTGTTCGTACGACCGCGTTTAAAAATTCAGCAAACCAGTCAACGTCCTTTCCTGGTGCGGAATCCGGATAACGCTCATCGTGCTAAGCTTTCGTTTCAATGGTGTTTTTTCCCCATCAAAAAGCAATGTTTTATCGACGCACGAAACTCTTTTCTTTCGCTAGAACCACTGTAACTTTTGAACCAAACGTCGGATCGTCGTGAAATTTTTACAGCTATCTTTTGAAGGCAAACAAATGTTAAGGGATATTAAGAAAAATCTCAAGAAGGTTCTAAAAAAAATATTGACTTTGTGTTCGTGGCGCCATCCATCTGTCAGACCGGAAACTTATCGGTCGATGTGTTACGTTACACTCGAGTAAATCTTTACGAGGACGCGACTCGCGACTTTACCAATGCACATCGGCCGCGCTGTTATTTCTCTTTCTTCGTTCCACGTAAAAGAAAAATTTCGACGTAAAAGAAGACGAAAGCACACCGCTCGCCTCTCTTCTATCAAATTTTTCCAACGAGAGACTCGAACGATTTAAACGGCTAATTGAATTCCCGAAACAACGACCGAGAGCTCGCGTACGTTCGCATCCGATGTCGCTCGAGGGAGGAGAAACGTTACGACGTCACTGAGAGCTACAAAAAAAGCAGTTTCTTATCGTCGCTTCGCTTCGTAATGTTCTCGATCGAGAGACGATAATTGAATTGGCTGTTCGAGAAGCCGGAAAAGCTCTCGAATCAAATCGCGTGGAATTTTATTCGAATTTCGTATACGTGCATGTTACGTACATACGTATAGCGAGGTAGCCACGATACACCCAATCGTAAATTAAAATTCGATCGATGTTTCACGACAGTCGCGCGTCTTCGTCGGATGAAAACGCCTAACTATTCCGCGCGAATCGGACAATCGAAGGAATGCGTAGAGATGAAATTATTATTTACGTTTATTTCCAACGCGCGATCCAATAGTCGCTAAAGAATCGCGTAAAATCGAAGGTTCGAACGTTTCGCATTTTATACATTTTTCCAGAAATTCTCGAAGGTGTCGATCGTGCGTGCCTAAAGTTCCAAACTATAATACCTCCGAGCACTCGTTTTAGAGTGTCGCACGAATCGGACGATCGAAAGAGTACGTAAAGATGAAATTATTATTTACGTTTATTTCCAACGCGCGATCGAGAAGTCGCTGAAGAATCGCGTAAAATCGAAGGGTCGAACGTTTCGCATTTTCCCAGAAATTCTGGAAGATGCCGATCGTGCGTATCTAAAGTTCCAAATTATAATACCTTCGAGCACTTGATTCGAAATGTCGCGCGTATTCCTAAACTGTCGTATCCATCGACTGGCTCCTCTCAAAATCGTCGATTCGAACGGCGGCACGTTTAATCGAACGACGGATTTGAAAGTTAAGAAAAAGTGACACGGCAAAATCGACGTTGCGAAGGAAAGTGTTTGCATAAGGAATGCCAAGCCTCCCCTCCTTTTTCATCACGTCTTTCGCTCTCTTGGTCGGTTGAAAGGAGAGGTTCTTCGGTTCTTCGGTTATAAAACAGTGTTTTTCCTTCCAATAGTTCGTATCGGTTAAACGCTGTCTCTTGAAATAACGAACGTTCGAAATAATGCCATCCGTAAGTACCGTTTCGTTGAATTGTCAATTGATTTATAATTGACCGAATCCCTCCTATGTAACCGCTTCTCGATCGCGGTGGAAAAACGCGCTAAAATTACGAGGCTACGGATTTACTCGGCGATAACGAGTGCGCGCGGAAGAAAAAACAAAAAGAGAAAAGAAAAAAATTGAAACCTAATTTTTAGCCGATTTATGCTGGCAAAGTGGAATTACTTAACCGTGATTTTCCACTCGACGCTTTCGTCGTAATGGCGCTCGAATTACGTATGTAAATTTTTATAGACGAATAACGGTAATACGAACATCGAAGACGTATTCCTACGGATACGGTTGAAAGCGCGATGTAAAAAAAAGAGAAAGAAGAAGAAGAAAGGAGGGAAAGGGGGAAAAAGGTGATTTTATCGAAGAAAATAAATTTTCCACGAATTTCCTACCTCCGACCGAGTAAACGTAACACGGGTCAGGGACGTGACGCGACCGAAATTTAAATAGGTCAACCGTGTACGACGTAAGTTAAAGCAAATCAAGACTATCGTTATTACACGAATGCTCGTCGAGATAGAATTTTACGAAGAGACGATGACAGAATGGCGATAAATAAATGACGATACGCGTCACCGTCCATCGCGTTACACGGTTCGCGATTTAAGATGATCGCGGTAGAAAGAGTTACGCTGGAAATTGCTGGAAAAAATAGAGTGCAACGCCGATCCGAGGTACAATGAAAGAAATTCTTATAGAACTCAACACAAATCTATATAAAAAGAGTAAAATACATTTAAGCGTTTAAGAAGGTATTGGTCATTTTTTTCCATCGAAAAATCGCGATTTATCGTTCCTAATGATCACGAATATTTGAAACTCTCGTGACGTCACGTGTTCTAGCTTATTTCTCACGGTTTTTTTTTACAAAATCTAGAGCATAATAATGAAATCGACTCTTAGTAATACGTAAAATTCGACGCGTCAAATTAATATACTTTACGCGTGCAAAACAAACCTATACAAAGAAAGTAAAATACACTTACGCGTTTAAGAAGGTGTTCGTCATCTTTTGCATCGAGAAATGACGATTTATCGTCGCTAATAATCACGAATATTTGAAATCTCGTGGCGTCTCGCGTTCTAGCTTATTTCTCGCAGCTTATTTTTTACAAAATGTAGTAAAGTAAGACCCGTTAAGGGTAACGAGTAAAAAAAAGTTGAAAGACTCGGCAGCGCCCGGCAAGATGTTGCGAGTATCGTGGACAGACCGTGTTGGAAACGTTAAGATTCTCCGGGGAGTCACGAGGAATGAAAGCAGATTCCACCTTCTTCGGTTCGTGTTACGAGGAAAAATGCTGGGAAGTGGAGGTGCTAGAAAAATCTCGCCGTTGTAAAATCTCTGGGCGCGACTTACCAAAGCTAGAAGAAACTAACGATCGGAAATGAGAGTGGACACGATACGAAACGTTACTCTTCCAATATCCCAAATAAAAAATGAGCGTGCCTTCGCTAAATCTTTTTCTTAACACTTTGCCGGCCGCTGTCGCGTACGCGGGACTTCTGTTCGCCAATGGTGATGCTATTTTATCATTACGACATTTTCATAAGAATACATACGGATGCTATTTTAAGAAAAACGCTTGTTTTCGCTGTTCTCCTTTCCCAATTTGCCAGATCGTCTTCTGTTAAAGTCTTACATTACTACGAAAATTCTACTAAAATTAGTAGAATCTGAGTGACACTCGCCGGCGCCAACCTCTACGATAATGTACGATAAATGCGCGGCCAGCAAAGTGTCAAGAGTCGAGAGAAGTGAAAAGCGATTGGCACAGGCATCGTTTTACTTCAATTCGAAACGCACGACATAATTACGAGTTTTATTTCACGAGTATGTTGCGTGTCGACGATCGATCAACTACTGACACCGCGTAGCGATACCTTCGTAAGGTACCTACGCAAACTCGAAAGGACAACAAGGAAATTTTACCAAGAGTTCGCGCCCGCTGAGCGTCGTTCTTTCCAAAAAAAAAAATGTTATTCATTCGCTCTTCTTACTTCGTCATAAAAAATGGCTCTGTTCCCGATCGTAGACCCTAAACTATATTTCGTGAAAATCCTGAGATTCGTACGGCTGAGAGATTCCACGTCGTCTTATTTCGATCGTACGATACGTTCAATGGAACGACGAAAGGCGATAAAAATAAATAGTCGGATTGGATTTTTGCCAAAATCACGAAAGATCGCCATCTTATCCGTGAACGGGCTATTTTTTTCAGGCTACTCAAGAAATCGCGAAGAAACGATAGATCGAATAATCCAAGGCAGCGTAGAATCCTCGTCGGATTTACACATTGAATTAACAATGCGATAGGACTTCATCCAAAACTAAGCCGAAGCACGTTCGAACGGTTCGAAGATTGAGAGTATCGCGAATCGTCCTTTGCCGAAACGAAAAAAAAAAATATAAAAAAGGAGAGAACGAGCGTCGGACGCGATTAAAACGATAACGAGTCGACGCGATCCATGTACGTATACGTGGATGCGATCTAACCGAATTCAACTGCGAAGAAGAATTAAATTCGCGGTAGCGACTGTCGTACGTGCATCCCTTAATTAATTAACTCGCTATCTCGCTAAAGCACCACGATCTCCCTTGTGTATTCTTTTAAACCGGGCGACCGTACCTCGTTCTCTACGATTAATGAATTCCTAAAAATCGTGAGGGTAAGCTATTTTCTACTCGACGTACCTTGTGGCAATCCGTTTCGACGATCGAAGTACGGGAAATTCGTGAAAAAATGTCGAAACGTCAAGGATAAGCTGTCGCCAAGTCGATCATCGTTATAGTTATTCCTGTCTGGTTGTTGCGTTTTTGAGAAAGAAAATCTTAGATCGCGATCGAATAAAATTTGAAAAAAGACGATCGGACGTGAAATCGTTCGTCCCTCGTACATCGCATAATTTCGTAGAGAATTTCGCGCTACGAACGTAGCCGCGGAAGCCACGTTGAAAGCTCGAAAGCGCTCCAACAAAGTCATGGGTCAGAGACAGAGATATTCGACCCGCGTGATCCTTTAAAATAGGGGAGCATCGTTTTACGAGACCAATGGACTCGGTCGTACGAGCGGATCCCTGTTGCGTACGACACTGTAAAATAAGTACGCGTATAACTGTGAGACGTAAAACGTTAGATAAAACCAAGCAGAGATTCTAGAAACGTTTACATCGTATTTTTAACGTTTACGACTCTCCGGTCCTAGCTTGTCCGCGCGAAGTTACCATTCGACGGACGAA
>JAITYT010000664.1:13724-25110 GCA_025433975.1 Liostenogaster flavolineata | reverse complement strand
GTCGTCGTCGTTGGCGATGCTCGCGATGCCGCTGCTGCACGTACTCGTGATCGCGCTCGTGGTCCTCTCGACGCCGTCAGTGGCGCCTGCGTCGCCGTCGCTGCTACCGCCGCTGTCGACGGCGACGACCACCACGACGACCACCACGACCACCACGACGACGGCGGCGACGACGACGACGACGACGTCGATCTCGCTACCACTACTTCTTTCGCTCCTATCGACAACGTCCCCTTTCTCGATGACACCGATTTCGAAGAAACACGATGGCGACGTACCGCGGCACCGATCGCCTTCCTCTTCTTTCTCTTCCTCCACCTTCTTCTCCTTCTTCTTCTTCTTCTTCTTCTTCTTCTTCTTCTTCTTCTTCTTCTCGAAATTCTCGGCTCCGTAAAATCGCAAGAACAGTAAGAATGGGACGCGCGACGCGAACGATCCTTCCACGCAGGAATCTTCCGACTCGACGAGTTCGATCCTGTTCCTCGTGGTGCTTCTTCTTCCGATCGTTTTCGACGACGCTTTCTTCGTCGTCGTCGTCGTCGTCGTCGTCGTCGTTTTTCCCACCACCGTTTTCTCCGTCGCCGTCGTCGTCGTTGTCGTCGTCGACCTCGTGGTCGTCCTCGTCGTCGCTGTCGAGGATGGACTCGACGATCCCAAGGACGACGCTCGTAAGAGATCGCCAATGATAGGCACGAAAACGATCCTCCCGAGACGATCGTGGCCTTCCTCCTCCCCCCCGCGGTACCTTTTGCCCTCCGCCACCGAGCTACGACGATCGCGCTCACCCTGCCGAGGCTCGCAAGCTCCCAATACGGGGCACCGAGGTTCATGCTGCATCCTGCGCGCCCAGTCCCGCGCCCTCGCGATCGCGGACTCTCTTATCTCCGTATCCTCCGATTCCTTCTGCCGTATTTGCGACCTCCTCCCCCTCCACCACTACCCTTTTCACCGCCAACACCACCACCGCTACCACTTTCGCCACCACCACCGGCACTACCACCACTTTCGCCACGCCACCACCACCACCACCACCACCACCACCACCACCACTACCACCTTATCCTTTTCTTCCTCTTCTTCTTCTTCTTCTTCTTCTTCTTCTTCTTCTTCTCTTCTTCTTCTTCTTCCTCCGCTTGGAACGTTGGACGCGTCGCCGGAGGTCGAGGTCGATGTAGACGTTCGCGTCGAAGGGGGATCTCGAGGTCGACGAACTACGCGATCGCCGTTGGACCAACGATCGTCGTTACGCTCCGCTCACTGACGACGACGACAACGACGACGTTCGTCGAGACCTCGACGGACACACCCCCGAGGAGGTAAGAGAGAGGGGAACGAAGCGACGACGGCGGCTACGGCGTCGACCACCTTCTTCGACTCGTCCCACTTAACCTATGCCAAACCCGTGGAAATAGTCGCCGCGTGTGAGTAACCGATGAACGAGAGAGAGAGAGAGAGAGAGAGAAGCACGAGCTACGGAACCCAACTCGGCCGATCTCGTGTCTTTCGAGCGTCGATCGATATCGTGACACTATCGAGACCGCGATCGATCCTTTCTTCGTCCTTTCGATTCCACCTTCGACGATTCTTCCTCGACGTTTCTTCCCTCGTTGTCTTTTTATCGTCGTCGTCGTCGTCGTCGTCGTCGTCGTTGTCGTCGTCGTCGCTGTTACGTCGAAAAAAAATCGAGGATCGCTTTAACGACGAGGCGACGTCGATCCAGCGACGCGACCGACTCTTTCGCGCATCCTTTCTCGCGCGTCCTTCGACGATTCCACTCCGATGCCGCGCGCGCTGACGACGACGCCGCCGCTGCCGACGCCGACGCCGCTGTGCCCGTCGTCGTCGTTTTTATCGTTGGCAATGCCGTTTTTCAATCGACTCGTCGTCGAGCTCCTTCGAAATCACCAAACCGTCCGACTCGCATCGAGTTCCACTACTGCCCGAGTCTACGATCTTTCACCGTCTTCCTTTTTCTTCTTATTCCTCTTTCTCTCCTCTTATTTTTCCGTCTTTCGTCTTCTTCTCCCTTCCGTTCTACCACCTTCGACCACCGTCCGCCTATGACCATCTACCGGCGAATCGTCTCTCCCTCCCCTTCCTCCTCCGCTCCTTCCTTCCTTCCTTCCTTCCTTCTCGTCCTAGCGATGCTACGACGATCCGCGCACTCGCTTCGGAACGCGGTCGTTCCAGCAACTAGCCGCGTCCTCCTCTCTTACCTTTTATCCTTCTCCCTCTTTCTCCCTTCTCGTCGCGACGACGCAATCGCTGCGACTGCCGCCGACGCCGCCGACCACCACGGCGATCGCGTCGTCGTCCTTATTATCGGCGCGTCCGTCCTCTTTCTCTCGCGAGCAAAGCTCCGTAGACAGTCTCGTCGATCCTTTCGCTGGAGATTGTCCTCGATCGCTAACGGATACCCTGGCGCGTCTTACGAGTCCTTCGCCTACGCTAAATACCAATCTCCATCTCCGGCGTTGCCTTCGTCCTCGTCGTCGACGGTCCACTTGTAATCGGACGACGGTGCACCGCGCATCCACGCACGATTTACTTCCGAATGACCGCGCGCCTTCTTCGTCTCCTCGCGCACCTCCTCGCACCACGATCACCACCACGACGACGACGACGACGACGACGACGACGACGACGATAATACTACTGATAATAATCGATGTAACGATGAGCGACCACCACTACCGATCCTACTACTATTTACTACTTCCGATAAAGATAGTAGTACCAACCACCGACCATGCAAAAGAGTAGCGACAACGATATTTAATATCGATCATAGCAACGACGAGAAGTAAGAGCCACGAGGATGGAAAATAGTGCGACGAAGGTCGGTTAATAGTCGCGCCGCCGACTAACTACGAGAGGATACCGCGCCGTATAAACGCGCCCTTCTAACGTCAAGCGTGCTTTACCCCAAAAGCGAAGAGAGATAGATCTATCCGTCTCTCTCTTTCTCTTCCTCGCTCTTTAAGAGACGTCGGAAAGTTCGAGCCTCCTTCGACTCGTGCGCTCCTCGCGCATTTTCCGCGCGCACCTTCCACCCCTCGGATTTACGCTCACGGTGGGGTGGCCACCGCGACCCTACGCTTCTATCTCCGTCGCATCCTCTCTCTCTCTCTCTCTCTCTCGCTCGCTCTTCTTTCCGTCCGTCCATTTATCACGCATCTATCCAGCCTTTCTCCTCCTTCCTCGTCGTCTAGAGAATCGACTCCTGTTCGTCGATTTCTCCCGTCGTTCGTCCCGCGTCGTACGAGCGATATAGGAAGGTGCATAACGCCGCGATAAATGCAACGACGAGGACGAGGACGAGGTCGACGAGGAGGTCGAAGAGAAAGACGAAGGTTCGCGCGGTCCGCCATCTTTGTTTCGAGCACTCCCCGCCCGGGGCATCGCCGAATGCCGTCGTGGTCTCCCTCCCTCCCTCCCACCCTCTCTCTCTCTCTCTCTCTCGCTCTCCTCGATCTCGCCTCCTCGTCTTGGGAAATCCCTTTCGCCCTACCATCCACGGCCCCTTTCGATACTCCCTCCCTCGCTCTCTCTCGCTCTCGCGCGGCCCAGAACCGAGCGCCATCCCTCCGCCCCTCGGCTGCTCTCGAAGCCTCCCCACTCCCGCATATCCTCCGACTACCCCCACCGTCCACCCTCGACTCGATTCTTGCGCGGAAGCCGCGTCGTTTCGTCGCTCCCTTCCTTTCTCCACCCTTTCTCTTTGCCACCCCTCGCCCATCCACCGTACTACCCTCTCGCTCCGACGGACGAATCCCTGGGTCCTTGTCTAACGACCCCTGCGCTCTCCTGGCGAGGAGATCGAGAGGAACGCGTTTCCTCTTTTTTCCCCCTCCTCGCTTCTTCCGCCGTCTTATCGAGGATCGACCTACGCGACCTTCCGATTTCTTCCTTGCCTTCGTTACGCGAGTAGCGGCGGCCAGCGCGAAAAAGCTAGCAAATTCGTCGAAATGCGATATTGCTCGGCCTCGGTGCTCGCATGGATTTCGAGTGCTTCCGAACGACCCGAATATCGACGTCGCGATGGCCTTCGACCGACTGACCGACCGAGTATCGTGCGCTTCGTGTTCCAAGGATACCGAGAGAGAGAGAGAGAGAGAGGGGGGGGAGGGGGAGGGAAAAGCGTCGAGAGATCGGAAAGAAGAGAGAAAACGGAGACACCGGAGGCTGACTTTGCGTTTCGTTTCGTATCTCCTTTATTCCAAAGTCGCGGCCTGCTCGAACTCGTGCTACGCGAGACAAATTTCCTGGCAGGATGCCCGAGTTCCCGTCCTTTCACGGACAAGACGAAATAAAGTTAGCGGAAAAAGGAAAAGTGTCCTTACGAGATATAAACGCGACCAAGATTTATCGTCCCATCGATGGCGCGGTAACGCCACCATTTTTGGCGGTACGCGTCATATACCTGAAAAAAATGGACCTCGAATTTTTTCTTTCAGCAACCTTTTATCGTACAGCCGACTCTTCGGATACTCGGAGCATCTTCGTTCTCCCTACCGTCGTCCAGGAGACCCCTGAGACTCACCGAGCGAGTCCGTCCTTTGACCTTGGAATCTGGTCGTTGGCCGCGATACGCGCCACGAAATCGCTCCCGATACCTTCCCTTACGCCAACGATAAATCGAAGGAGTCGATCGGTCGACTCCTTCGAGGAGGGCTTCGCCCCTACGAAATTTCTCTCCACTCGTCTTCCTTGCGCGCGTCTTTCCGCGCTACCTCCGCGATTCGAATTCGCAACGACGTCCTCCTGCGGACGCGAAAAAGCATCCCCCGATCTCTCGCGAACGGCGTTCGCTTTATCGATGCCGAGCGGAGGAGGGAGAGCGGCGAGAGAAAGAGAAAGGGGAGGGGGCCTCTACACGCGTGCACGCGCGTACGCGAGGCCGCGTATGGAAGTGTGCCACCGCGGGAGGAAACGTAGGTACGCGTGCGCGTGTATCGATGGTCGAATCGAAACGGACGAGGGTGGCCGAGAGAGCGAGGAGGGAGCGGTGGCCCGAGGATGGCACTCGCCGAGGGGTTCCACGAGGAGGAGGTGTAGAGGGGAAGGTGATGGAAGAAAGGTGGGACGTGGGAGGATCGCGCATGACCGTGGCGAAGGGAAATTTTCGCCAATCGATAATTTGCTAGCAGCTGCAGCAGCGGCGATGGGTTAGTCACGCGGACGGCCAACCTATTTCGTCGCTACTTCGAGTATCCGCCGTTTATTTACAAAACCGCTCTCGCTTCCATCGGAACGAAGAGTTTTATCAGAGTGAGTCCGCTCGGCACCGACCAGCGCGAAATCGAGAACGAGGACGAGGACGACGAGGAGACGCGCCTTCTATCGTAGAACCGAGCGCTGAACCAACGGCATTCCAAAGGAGCTTACGAAACCCTGCTCTATCGGCAGATCGTTCCTTTGCAACGTTACGTAATATCGCGCGTACTTCCTCCAAAACAACGATCCGACTCTAGCGTAAACGAAAGTCGAACGAAGAGCGGAGAAGTAGGCGATAGTCGTCGAAGACGAAGACGATGATGGAGAAGTAGACGATAGTCGACGACGGCGCGGACGATGGCGGGGAAGTAGGCCATAAGGAAAACTGAATTTTAACGCTCCATCTTTTACGAGTAGTACGAGAGTACAGCATCTCGAACGAGATACATCGTCCCACGTTTCCAAAGAACGATTATACTTTCTAAACTCCGCTAAAAGGGGGTTAAGAAAAGGGTCGAAAATTATTTCACACGATAGAGGATCCGATGATAGAGATAGGTTACGCGTGTCGTCGTCGCGTGGGGAAACGTCGGTACGACAACGTCCGTAACTCGCACACTCGTACCCACGTTTCGCTTTTCCAATTACCTCCCTCCGTTTAATCTACCCGCTTCCCACGGTCTCCTTCTTCGGTACGTTGGCGCTCGTAACCCCGTCCAATCCCCCCCCTCCCCTCCCACTCTCACCTCCATCTTCATCAAATTCACGATACTTCGATCAGAGAAAATAGTAGACCGTGCCAACGGCTTTCTCACCTACATTTCGATTGAACTCGTTCTATTGCGATGACTCGTGCAAAATTTCTGCTCGATAAACTCCAGCGTTCCTTTCTATCGTCGTCCGTTACGTCCTTCGAGGGAACGTGTTAGTCACCCACGATTAAGAGGAGGTAAAAGTCGAATGCCCGCGGGGCGAACATCGAAATCCGCGTGGTGCATCAATGCGATCTCGTGCTCGCGCGTCCCGGAAATTGTCACGATGTCACGGGCGAATCCTCCTCGAAATGCCTCTCAACGATCGCGATCGCCTATTGCCAAACGTTTCGTTATTTTTTTCTTTATTTTTTCAGAATATTCTCCATGCTTTTAACCGTATCGCTACGTTACGAGCGTAAGCTACGTATTCGTAATGTATTATTTCTAACAGGTTTGTACTTGTTGGAACTTGTCTTTACAACGATGCATCGTACTATGTAAAATATGTTACACGATAGGACTGCTCAGTCTCCATACCGTGCCATACGCGTTCCTTTTTATAATTTATGCGATTCGTTACGCGTATACGCGCTTCGAAAGATAACCGATACGTATTTCGCTCCTCTCGTTTCGAGATCACCGCGCCAATGGTGAAACGTTTCAACTTTTTTTACCGAAGTTCGACATCGATTTACCGAACGACTGCCGTATCGTTCGACGTTCTCGTAATTTCCATATACGCGAAGTTACGAAACGTTTCCTCGCCGAAATCGAGATGCGTCGAATGCCGAGAGACGGCAAAAATCGGAATCGACGTTACATCATGGCAAACGAGAGCTTTATTCCTTTCGCTGCCTACGACGTTACGTTCATATTGGGCATTTAAAGGCTCTGTTCTGCCTTCGATGGAACAGTGATGTTCGGAGCTACTCTCTCGAAAATGAGTTTGTCGCGAATAAAAAACAATCGGATCTTTCTGTCGTTATTTTTCATGATATTTCATAGTTAAACAGAATTTTGAAATTAAAAATCGAGTGAAAAATATCTCGGCAGTAAAAAGGTCGATTCGATGATCGTCCGACTCGCGATCGAGTCTTTAGAAAATTGCAGTCACCCTCGATTACGTTACGTCGGGTTACAATGGGAGCTTGAATTTTTTTTTTACCGAAGCCCGACATCGATTTACCGAGCGTAATTTCAGAATTCGCAAAGTTACGATACGTTCAACGCCGGGAGACGGCTGAAATTCGATCGATCGGAATCGATATTACGTCGCAACGGACGAATCGACGAAGAAGGACGAATCTCCTCGATTCGAAGATCGTCCGACTCGCGATCGAGTCGAGAGGACAAAGAAGAAGAGAAGAATCGCGTTTTCAGACGATTAGAGTCACCCTCGATTACGTTACGTCGGGATAGAATGGAACGGCGCGCTCCATCGAATATCGTAGTAAATGAAAATCGTACGGCCGCACGAATCATTACGAGGATATGTGCGGCTCGATGTTCGCGAGAGAGTGCATTGTACACATGGGATTGTTTGCCTATCGCTCGAGCGTGCCAACGGTCACGGTTTCGATCAGGCGACGGAGAGCCTGTCCCTTCGGACGTTTCTGATTTCGCGAGTTCGCTCATAGTCGAAACGAAGAGAGCCGAAAGGGTAGAGGGTTAAAGGTGGGTTGGACGCGGGATAAAGCGCACACGGTAAGCCGATTTCAACGAGCGAGACGAAGAGATCTAGAGAGACCCCTGGAGAGACCTAGAGAAAGAGAGAGAACGAGAGATAAAAAGAAGAAGAAAATGCGCCGCGGATGATGAAATTGGGGTTGCTGCGATAGCGAAGGTGGAGAGGATGGCTCCAGTCGGGACTGGTTCGAGTACCCTGAACCACGGAGTGGAAAAGTACGATCGTCTCTTGCCATCGTCGCGGGCATGTGTACGCGAACTTGTGCATGACAAGAAGCCGAAGTTCGAATGGTATTGTGTCGTCACGTGCGGCCACTCGTCCGTCTCAACGGCGCCAAGGAAGGATGGGACGAGGAAGACGTCAGCCTGGCATGTTTCTCACTTACATGTGCTTACCCATTCCGGACTTCTTTTCCTTCTCTCTCTCTCCCCCCCCTCCCCCCCATAGTTTTTCCCTTCCTTCTCGTGGCTTTCGCGTTAACTCTTTGGACCACGGTGGTATTAAAAGTGTCTGACCTTTTTGACGCGCGGATATGCACGATGGGACAGTTTTAATACCACCATGCTCTAAACAGTTAATAAGTACTATTTATGAACTCATGTGGCACGGTGGGACTACTCGAGTTACATCCTGTAACAAAAAATTGAATAGAATTATTATATTTTTTTATGTTTTTATATTATGCGATTCTTTTATTAATAAAAATAAACCAATTTTGTTTCATTTAAAAAGAAATGAAATTTCTCTGGGTATATTTAATTTTTGAAATACGCGTTTACACAAATATTTTTTACGCATTTTCATTAAAAAGACGGGAAAGAAAAAGAGAAGAATCACGATCGAAACTTCTCAAACTTGACGCGAATCTTTCTTCCGTTCGCGAATAAAAACATCGGAATGCTATTTCCGCTCGTATCTATTTGAACTTTTTTTCATTCTCTTCGTAGAATGTACTTCGATGTACAATTCGATAAGGACTTTGTACCATGGTATCGTTTGAAAAGGAAAAATTCGGGCTGATCGCGGATCGTAAGTGCGTCGATTTGTACGTTTCTATAACGTCAAATTTCCTTAGAGAACAAGCTGTCGCGTGAACGTTCGATTAGTCGTGATCGGTTAAAAAAACTTACTTTTCTTCGAAGCATATTTCGATTCTGCGTACCGATTACGTATCAAACGAGATAATATGTACGAGAGTACCGCCAATACGCTGGCTGAAAATAATAATAGGAATGAGTCGCGATGTTCGTTTACAGATTGAAGCGAATGTTACACGGTTCAAGGATGTACTTACCACAGATTCTCAAGGAAAGTTCTCGCCATTTTTAGATCATCGTGAAAAATATAAGATGTACTCTCCAGCCTACGAACACGAGACATTGAATTTCACGTAACATGGTACTATTATTTCACGGCACGGTGCTGTGAAATCTCGATTAAATAATTCAACGATAACGTTCGACGTAAGAAAAAGACTATTAGAGCAATTACGAATAAAAATACGCGTAATATTATGATGTACATACGCATGCATGTTCGCCATACATTTCAATGTTCATCTCTTCTAACTGTTCATTTTTACTCTCTTCTAACCGTGTATTCACGAGAGGTGTAAGGCACGATGAATCTAACCTAATAATAGGTTATTGAAATTAAATTAAGACATTATTTCCTTTCGTTTTTATATTATCGACATAAATAATAATCTTACTTCGTCTCTTTATTTCCCAACGTATTCCAAACTTTTTAACGAGTACATCTTCGGGGATTCGTCCTACATTTTCATATTCCGTAACATAATGGATTTTAATGCTCTGTGAATAACCAGAAGTCAGAGGCTAAAAATAAATATTGTTCTTCGACTTGAGTCGACTTTTATAAATAAACCAATAAAAAAGCAGAAGCAAAATATTCCGAAGTCACTTTTTCTGAAAGAAACTAAATAAAAATCAACAACGAAGATTCATGTGTATAACGAGAGAAATTAATGTTGAGCTGATTAAAGTAGTGACATTTTGATTCGTATTAATTTAAATATAAAAATTTAATTTAAATTCATTTCGATGTACATCAATAATGAATAATAATAAGATAATTTAAATAATCGTTATGTAATGAGATATTAGCGAAGAAAGGTTTCATATACATTTGTCAAAACTACGAAGAACGACTAATTTAAAGAAGGATATATTAAAAGTTTTGAGAATGTATGTATTTTTTTGTAAAGGTTTCTTTTAACATTTTACACAGTAATGATACACGGTAATATTACGCGATAATTTTAACTCGCCTTTTTCCACTCGTTACGGAGAGAACAAATTTGTTCATAATTTACTATATTTTATTACATTTAACTTTAATAAAATTGAAAATCACGACTCATTTATTTATTATTATTATTGAAGTATCACTAATCGATGCATTTTTTCCCTTATTCGTGCATCATTCCAGGCTGGACCTATTGAATAACCCTCACTCATCCCACCTACATCTACAAGGAAGCAACCTATTAAATTGCATATCAGCAATTTTTCTTCCTATGTCACGCAAGCACTTTTTAAAAATGAGTAAGCAGCAGCGTTTTCCAATGACCAGACATTTTGCCGCAAATTACGACATATCGGCGGAGATATTGTTGAAATTAAACGATCGATCGTTCGATGTATGCTTTTAAATAGTTATTATTTTATATCGCCGTGTACTAGTAGTTCGCACAAATCGTTTTAATTGTTCCTTCTTCTTTTCTTCCTGGAAGACAAAAACCTTTGTTATTGCGACGGATTAACACTAAGCGCTATCTTTCAATGATTGATTTTTAATGGATTTAAGTCGACTCGATGTATACTCGAATAAAAAAAAATGGATATATCCAGTTACTTTGTCGACTGCTGCGTAAAGATTCCAAGTATCGGTTAAAATTGAATTTGTGAATGTACATCGTCAGATATGCGTGACATGGTAGAGCACGTAACATCACACACGTTTCATACGTGTATGCATTTTTGTTGCTCGATCAACGGACTCGGTCGCTCTTAATCTGCATATCAGATACGCGTTTCTCACTTTGCGTAGTCCCGCTGTGTCAATTTTACTTGCTTTTGTTTGCTTTGCATTTCAGCACCGGAAACACGTGCTCCAATTAAAATGCAAAGAAACTTGGCTCACTGTCCTACTTGCAGCGACACTCGTTAAGTAAATGAGTTTTATTTTTGCGTTAGACGCGTTTACCTGACGATGATAGTACGATAGAGCAATGTTATTAATGAGTGACGGTTTCTTTACGACAAGTAATAAACGCGAAACGAAGATCGTACGATCGTACTTATATCATAAACAAAGAGAGTTTAATCGTCGATTTATTAGATCATCCAAGGTAAACGACAAGACAAACTTTTCGTAAAAGAAATTATCTGAAGGATAATATTTGCATTGAATCTTTATATCCACGGTTAAAACTCGGATATTTATGTACCGATATTCAATCGCAGAAGCATCACCAGCGTTTAAACTCTCTTAGCTTATATCTACTTGTATTAAAATATATTTCGAAAATACATATAAAATCGTATGTGTTCTTTGTACTCTTTCTTTATTCTAGAAGCTACGAAGAACAACGGTAAATGTATTAATTATCGTATAGGTGTTGCGCTATAACGGCAAAATTAAATATACGTAATTCTTCGTTAGGTACGTGATAATGATATGTGGAATAAAAAATATAAATACA
>JAITYT010000660.1:28980-42765 GCA_025433975.1 Liostenogaster flavolineata | reverse complement strand
AGTTGAACTGAGCATTGTGAAATATATCTGTTAAACCAAACTCTCTTGCAAACCTGTTGCACTCCCACACTACCTACTAACAATCCAGCACGGTACTAACAAAATAACAAAAATCACTAACCGTACACCTACACGCAACACAGCTCGACTGCATAACAGCAAACAGCTTAACAACACACTCGCTTAACGCTTACCCAACGTTCCAAATCCCAACAATCCGACCCAACACGCGACACATTAACACTGTAAAATCCCTTCACTCGATAATCACCTGAAATTAAAGACTCTTACCACAGGAAAAAGGATGGATAGTTCCCTGGGGCGAGGGGTCCGGCCGAGGGGGGGAACAGTAGGACTCCCGCGTTCGCTCAGCGAGGGACGGGAGGGCGCGGGAGACAGCCGAAGTCAACACCTTGGTCGGAAGCGGATCCGGATCCGGAGCACCTGCCGGGGTCTAAGCCCAGGTCAAGTGTAGGCCTAGCTCTAGGTCCACGTCAAGGTCTATGTGCAGGTCCAGGTACAGGCCAGTGGCTAAGTCATGCGCTAATTCCAGGACCAGATCCAGGACTAGATCTAGGTCTAACTCCAGAACTATATCCAGGTCAGGTCTAGGTCCAGGACCAGGTGCATGCCTACGTCTAGGGCAGGGTCAAGTGCTAGATACAGATCTAGGACCAGGTCCAGGTATAGGGCTACGTTAAGTTCCAGGAATAGGTCTAGGCGTAGTATCAGTATTGAGCAAGGTCGAGATCCATGACTTGGTCCACGTCTAAGACTAGGTACAGGAGCAGGTACATATCTAGGTCTAGGGCAAGTTTCAGGGCTACGTTGAGGGCTTGGTTCAAGTCCAGGGCTTCTTTCAAGTACAGAACCAGGAACATGTCCAGGTTTTGGTCAAAGGCCAGTTTCATGGCTAGGTTCAGGTCAAGTACAGCCCAAAGTCGAGGTGTAGGTCTAGTTTTAGGACCAGGTCCAGGCCAATGGTTAGCTCAAGGGCTAGTTCCAGGTCTAGGGCTAGTACGAGTTATAGGTCTAGTTCCAGGTACTGATCAAGAGCCAAGTACAAGTCCAAGACCAAGTCCAGACCTATAGTTAGGTACTGGGCTATGTCCAGAACGAAGACTAGGAGTAGGTCCAGTTCAAGTCTTGGTTCAGGTTGAAGTCGATTCATAGGTGCAGGTCTAGGTCAAGCCTAGGATCGGGCCAATGTCCAAGTCAATGTCTAGTCCGTTTCCGTACTAAGTTCCAATTAAGGTTCCGTATTAAAGTCGTAAGTAAGTTTTGTCCAGGTCCATTTCTGGGGAGAGGTCAAGAGCTAGGTCTAGATCCAGGACCAGGTTCAGGTGTTAGGGCTAGTCCAAGTCCAGGTAAGGTCTAGGTCCAGGACCAGCACCGTCCAGATCTTATTTCAGGTCCAGGTCCAGGCCGAGGCTAAGGATAGGTCTAAAGATAGGGATAAGTCCAGGGCTAGTTCCAGTTTCAGAACCAATTTCAGGTTTATTGCTAGGTCATACATAGGCTAGTGCGAGGACCATGACCAGCACCAAGTTAATGTTTACGTCTTGGTCCAGGTCCAGGTCCAGGTGCACGACGAGGTCCAGGGCCAGCTTTAGATCCATAAACAGGGCCTATAACTGGATCTGGACCTGGCCTGGATGTTGATCTGGACTTAGCCATTAGCCTGGACCTGCCCCTGGTCTTCGTAGTGGACCTAGCGTAGAGCCTAGCTATGGGTCTGGACCTGCTTCTGGACTTGGACATGAACCAGGACCTGGACCTGGTCTTCGTACAGAACCTACCCAGGACTTAGCTCTAGGCGAGTAGCTATACCTAGACCTGAAGCTAGTACTGAACCTAGACGTGGACCTGCTTCTGGACATCGCCCTAGCCCTAGACCTAGCCTTACGCCTGACCTGAACCTGTTCCCTGAACTGGACCCAGACCTGGATCAGGATTAGAGTTTAGCCACAGGCCTGGACAAGGTCCTGATCGTGGATCAGAACCTGGATTATTCCAAGCCCCAAACCTGTTTCTGGACCTTGGACCTGGCCCTGAACCTACACGTGGGCCTAGCCTAGGAACTAGATACAGGACTGGACCTGGACCTGCACCTACACCTAGGCCTGGACCTAGCTCTAGACCTAGACCTGGAAGGGGCCTGTTCTTAGACCTTAACCTGATCCTGGACCTGGACCTAGCACCGGACCTAGCCATTGTCCTCGACCTAGCCCTGAAACTATCCCAAGACCTAGAGTTGAGGTACTCCTAAACCTGGAGCTAGATGTGGACTTGGTCCTGAACCTAGACCTTGCCAAGGACATAGTCCTCAACCTATAATTGAACCTGTAACTAGCCCTAGACCTGAATCTAGCCCTAAGCCTGGACCTGGACCTAGACCGTGACCTGGACATGGAACTTGTCCTGGACCAAGCACACGACTTAGCTAATTTCCTGGACCTGGACCTTACCTTAGACATGGATCTGATTCTGGAGTTGGAACTGGTGCTGGTCCTGGACCTTGCCCAAGACCTAGCCTTAGACTTGACCTGGAGCAAAAACTAGACCTTTGGCCGGTCCTAATCCTAGACCTGGTCTTGGTCTTTGTTTCGGAACTACCCCATGACCTAGATCTAGACGCGGACCTATACCTCGACCTGCAGCTAGTCCTGGACATTAACTTAGACACAGTCCTCCTGTTGTACCTGGACCTAGTTCTAGTCCTAGAACTGATCCTGGACCTGGTCCGGTTCCTAGACTTTACCTGGACCTGCACCTTGGAATAAACTTGAACCTAGACCTGACTTGACCTGGGCCTGCTCCTAGTCTTGGTACTGCACCTAGCTCAGGACCCAGCCATTGACCTTGACCTGGTCCTGAAACAAGACCTAGACCTGCTTATGACCTAGACCTTGCTTTGGACGTAGCCCAAGACCTGGACCTGGGCATGAACCTTTAACTGGACCAAGACCTGGACCTTGTCCTGGACATAGAACAGGACCTTCAACAGAACCTAGCCCTAAGCCTGGACCTGGACCAAATCCTAGACCTGAAATTGAAGCTATACCATGTCCTTAACCTAGCCCTGCAACTAAACTTCGACATAGACCTGGAGGTACTCTTTAACCTGAGGCTAGTTGTGGACTTTTTCCTGGATTTGTACCTAGCCCTGGATGTAGTCATGAACCTGTAACTATCTCTGGATCTGCACCTAGCCCGAGGCCTGGACCTGGACCTTGACCGTTACCTAGACCTGGGGCTAGCCCTTGACCTTGCGCTTGAACTGAACCTGGAAAGGGTCCCGCTCTTAGAACTGAATCTTATCCTGGAACTCGACGGGGACCTTGACATCTACCTAGACTTATGGCTGACGCTGGGCCTTGTCCTAGGCTTATGCCTGGAACTGGACCTGGACCTAGGCCGAGGCATGCTCCTGGTCTCGTTTGGACCTAGCTCACGGCCTTGCTATAGGCTTGGACTGGATCCTCTACTTACACCTAGTCCTAAACCTAGCCCTGAAACTAGCCTAAGGCCTAGACTTGGACCTGGTTCAAAATTTGGACATAGACCTGGACTTGCTTCTGGACTGTGACCTAGATTTGGACCTAATCATTACCTAGACCTGCACCTGGACCTAGGCCTAAACCAAAGCTGGTCCTAAACCTAGCCTTAGATCTGGACCTGAATATGTACCTAGAACTAGCCCTAGACCCTGAACATGAAGCTGGAACTAGTCCTTGACCAAGCTGGAACCCGGAACTAGTTCTATTACCTCGAGATTGCCCTGATCTTGTACCTGGACGTAGCTCTGGACCTATCCTTAGAACAGGAATTGATCCTGGACCTGTACCTAGCCCCGGACTTAATCATTGTGCTGGACCTGATCCTGAAACTAGAGCTAGGCATGCTTCTGACCTAGACCTAGCTTTCAACCTATTCCTTGACCTACATCTCGACCTGGTCCTGGACCTGGACGTGCAGCGAGACCCAGGACTGGGCTTGGAAGGAGGCTTGACCTGGACCTGCTCCTTGTTCTCGTACTGGAACTAGCCCAAGACCCAGCCATAGGCCTGGTCATGGTCCTGAAACTAGATCTAGACTTGCTTCTGACCTAGACCTAGCCTTGTACCTAGCCCTAGACGTGGACTTGGACATGGACCTGAAACTGGACCTGGGAACCCGACCAGAACCTTGCCCTAAGCCTGGACCTGGATCTAATCCTAGACATGGAACTGGAGCTATATCTTGGCTCTAATTTAGCCCTGGTACTAGCGCTTGACATAGACAGGTAACTGACCCTGGAACTAGACATAGAACTGGACCTGGATCAGATTGTAGCACTATGCCTGGATCTAATCCTGGACATGGACCTGGAGTAGCCCTAGACCTACCTCTAGATCAGACCTGGAAAGCGCCTGTTCTTAGACCTGAACCTTGTCCTGGACCTACATCTATTTCTTGACATATCCCTATCCCGAGCCAGTATAAGATCAAGGTCCAGGTCTGTGTCTAGGTCAAATACCAGGAATATATGTAGGTCTAGGGCAAGGTCCCGGGCTAGATGCAGGCCTATGTCCAGGTTAAGGTATAGGGTTGGCTTAAGATTCTGGATCGGCTCCTGGTTATCGTACTGAACGTAGCCAAGGACCTAGCTTTAGGCCTGGACTTGCTCCTGGACCATGACCTGGCCCTGGATCTGATCCTGGATCTAGCCAAAACCCTAGACCTAGCCGTGGGCATCGGCATAGACCTGGGCTTAGCCTTTAACATTTTACTTGACCTTGACCTGGACATGGACTTAGCTCAAGACTTGGACCTGGAACTAGACCTAGGCCGGGACATGCTCCTGGTCCTTGTTCTGGAACTAGAACTTTAACTCGCTCTTGATTTGGACCTTGACTTTGGCGTTGTCCTTTGGCCTGATACAATGAGCTGGGCCCAGTGCTGTACCTAGACTTAGCCCTGGACTTATCGCTTGACATAGATCTGTAATGGGCATAGTCTTAGTCCTGAAACTTCTCTGGTCCTAGATGTATTTTTTGACCTATTCATAGACCTGGACCTAAACCTAGGCATTGACCTGGACCTGGCCCTTGACATCGATCTCGAAATCGACTAGGTCGTAGAACTTTATCCAGCCCTGCACCTAGCCTTAGACCTAGACATGTCCAGGAGCAAGTCCAGGCCTAAAGATAGGTCCTCGGCTACGTCCAGTACGAAAACCAGGAGCAGGGTAAGGTCATTTCTGGGTCCAAGTACAGGTACTGCGCTAGATCCAGTACGAAAACTAGGAGCCGATTCAGGATCTTAAACCAATTTTATACCTGAACCTAGTCGTGGATGTAGACCTAACTTTTTATCTATCTCTAGACCTGTACCTGGTCCTGGACGTGGCCCTGGAGCTGAAACTAGAGTTAGGCCTGATCCTGGAACTGTACTAGCCTTAAACCTGGCACTTGACCTGGACCTGCAGTTAGCCCTAGACTTAGCCTTAGAAATGGACTTCCACATGGACATGGAAGTAGCCCCATATTTGGACCACGAGATGGACCTGGAACGCTAGTTGCTTACGCTAGTAGTAGTGGAAGGGCTACCTTGACCTAATTCCTTAACCTGAACCTGGATCTGGTCTTGGACCTGGAGCTGGACCAGAACCTGCTCAAGGTCCAGTTTTAGGTCCACATAATTCCTAAGGATAGTTTTAGTGCTAGGTCCAGGTCCAGTTCCAGGACAAGTTCCAGGTCAAGGTCATGAGCTAGGACAAAGGCTAGTTTCAGGTTCATGCCCAGGTACAGGTTTAGGGGAAGGTCCAGGTCTAGTTCCAGGTCTAGACCTAGACCTAGGTCCAGGTCGAGGTCCATGACTAAGTCCACGTCTAAGTCTAGGTACGGAAACAGGGACGGGTCTACGTCTAGGTATATGTTAAAAGACACGTCCAGTTCCAGGTTTAGTGCTAGGTCCAGGTCTAGGAATAAGTCCAAGCCTATCGTTAGATCCTGGGATAGGTCCAGGACTAGGACCAGTTCCACCTCCAAGTCCAGGTCCAGGCTTAGGTGGTCGTTTAAGTTTAGGGCATGTCCAGGTCCAGGATCAGGTTTAGCTATGGGTTCAGCTCCAGGGCTTCCTCCAGGATCAGGTCCAGGTGTAGGAATAGGCTAAGCGCCAGGTCTAGGTTCAGGACCAGATACAAGTCTAAGACCAGGCTCATCCAAGGTTCAGGTCAAATGGTAGGTGAAAGGCTACTCACAGGTCCTGTAGCTGGACCAGGTGTAGGGCCAGATATAAGTCCAGTTGAGCAGCAGGGCTGTGTATATTAATAGCTTAGATTTAAGTCAGGATATAGGTTCAGGTTTAGGTACAGGTACTAGAGCAAGTCCTGGTCTACGTCTAGGAATAGATCCAGGACCAGGTTCAGGTCTAAAAACAAGACCCTTTCCAGATCCAGGTCAAGAGCTAGCTCAGGGGTTGTTTCCAGGTCTTTGAATCGGGCTAGGTACAGGTTCAGGTCTAGGGCTAGGTTCGGAGCTAGGTCTTGGTTCAGGAGCAGGTTTATGTCTAGGTTCTAGGACTAGGTCCAGTTCTACATAATGGTCTAGGACCTAGTCAAGGTAAACTTCCAGATCAAGAGCTAGGTCCATCTCCAGAATCAGATTCAAATTCATGGATAGGTCCAGGTATAAGACTAGCTTCAGGTCTACAATGATTTGTGAGTCAGGCCGAAGGCTAGGACCCGGGGCAGGAATATGTCCACGGCTATATTTATGTCCAGGATAACGTCCAAGGTCTAAGGATAGGTCATGGCTTGTTTAGGTAGTACTATATAGTGGGTAGGTAGGTAGTAGGTATAGGTTCAGGTCACGTACAGGTCTAGGGATAGGTCGGAATATGGGGTCCGAACACGTTACACGCCGAATCGAATACAAAACTCGCGCTATCGAACACGAGATCCGCGAGAACCGATACGCAAGACGTGGTTCCGAATACACCACGCGGACATCTTCCATCGAAACCAAGGTTATCCTCGATCCCTATCCAACGACCCATACGATCTGCCCTGGACCAATCCCTAGACCTAGATCTGATCCTGGGGATGGGTCTGGTCGTGGTTCTGGTCCTGGACCAAGCCAGTGCCAGGCCACTGGCCTGGACATGGAATTGAAACTTCGCCTGAACCTGTACCTGGACCTGGACCTATCCCTGGACCTAGTTTTTGACCTGACCAACAACAACGCAAGTGTACCTAGTCCTGGACCTAGACCTAGCAAAGGACCTATCTACAGGACTGTACTTGGTTTTAGAGATGGACTTGGCTCTTAAGCTAGCCCTAGTCCTTGACCATGACTTAGTCCTTTATCTAGCCCTGGAAGTAGCCCTAGACCTGGACCTAGACTTAGCTCGAGACCTGGATCTGCAGCTAGCCCTCAACTAATTATTAGACATGGACCTGGGTTTAATCTATCACTTGAAACTAGTCCTGTAAATGGCTTCAGACCTAGCCCAGGACCTGTTCCCGGACCTGGGTCTGGACCTGGTCCTGGATCTGAACCTAGCTGGAGACACGGTCCTAGACCTCTATCTAGACTGGGACCTAGCCTTAGACACAGACATAGAACTGATCCTGGACCAGGAATTATATCTGAACATTGACTTGGAAATTGCCCTCGACCTAGCACTTGACCTAGAAGGAACAAGGTTCCTGTTGTTGGACCTATACCTAGACCTGGTCCTAGATCCTTATCCAGCCCTGGACATTGCCCTAGACATAGACATGAACCTGCTCCTGGACCAGAAAATAGTTCTGGACCTAGCCCTAGACCCGAAGCTGGACCTAGCCCTTGACCTTTACCTGGAAGTAGCCCCTGGACTAGCTCTTGACCTGGACCTAGAAAGGGTCTTGTTCTTTGACCTGTACCTGGTCCTGGATCTAGACCTAGTCATAGACTACAATCTGCTCTTGGACCTAGACCTAGACCTGGACCTAGACCCGGTCTGAAACTAAACTATTCCTATACCTAGACCTGCTCCACTAACTGGACTTAGATCAAGCCACACATGGTCCAGCGACTAAACCTGTAAGTAGCCTTGGACCTACCTATGGAACTGAACCTAGAACTAGGGCTGCTCCTGGTCATAGACTAGCCCTAAACTTGATCCAATACCTAGGCCTGGACCTGGATTTGGTCCTGGACATGGTCTTGGTACTGGACATGGTCCTGGTACAGGACCTACCCCAGGACCTACGTATAGGTTTCGAGTTCTTACTGGACCTGGACCTAGTACTAAGCATGATACAGGACGTGGCTCTTAATCTAGCTTTATACTTGGACCTGGTCCTTGATCTGGAGCTAGACCTGGACACGACCTAAAGCTAGACCTGGGCCTTTCTACAGGCTTGTACTTGGTCCTCGACCTTGACCTAGCCCTAAACTTGGCCTTAGAGCTGGACCTGGATCTATATCTTTACCTGGAGCTTGTCCTGAACGAAGACCTAGGCCTGGACCTGGACCAGGACCTGGTCCAGCAACTGTATCTAGCCCCAAACCGGTCCATTACTGGTACCATGACATGGACCTAGACCAAGGCATAGACCTGGAGGGGGCCCTGCCCAGGTCCTATGTCTATCCCTCGACCTAGCCTTAGGCACGCATGTGGAGCTAGGCATAGGCCTAGGCCTGAACATTGCCCTGAATCTGGCTCCCGGATCTAGAACTGGGCTTTTTACAGGACTTGGACATGGACCTGGTCCTACTCATGTACATTTACATAGACGTGGACTTAGTCATAGCCCTGGATCTGTACAGGGACCTGGTCGTGGAACTAAACCTAGAACTGGACATTGATCAAATTCTAACACTTGACCTCGACCTAGCCCTTCGACTCGCTTTAAACCTAGACCTGGGCCTGCACCTGGATCTGGTTGTAGACCTAGAGCCGGTCCTAGACAAGGAAGAAACCCTGAACCAAGTCATAGTCCTGGACTTGAACCTAGCTCTGGGCTGTGCCCTAGGCCTGGACATGTATTTGGGCCTGGAACTGGATGTAGATCTGGCTTTGACCTAGTGCTGGATCAAGCCAATGGCCTGGATATGGACCTAGACCTCCAACTAGTCATAGACATCAACTTAGACATGGATCTGGACCTAGACCTAGGCCGGAACCTGGACCTAAACCTTGTTACGGGCGTGGACCTATCCCTGGATTAGTTAGTCAGATTAGTTCTGCACTTGATCATACACAAGATCTAATCCTGTTCCTGGAGCTCGACCTGTACCTGGTCCTGTACCGAGATATTGTCATGAATCCACACCTATACCTGGACATGGATCTGGACCAAGACCTATACGTAGACCTGGCCAAGGTCCTTTGAGTGGACCCAGTCCTGGACCTAGCCATTTGCCTGGATCTGTACATAGACATTGACATGGGCGTGGACCTGGGTCTAGACCTTGACCTAGACGTGGAAGGGGTTCTTCTCTTTAACTTGAACATGGACCTGGTCTTGGACCTGGAGCTGGACAATTACTTAGACCTGGACCCACATCTGGGCCGTGACCAAAATCTAAACCTAGAACTCAGCCTGGGCCTGGCCTTAAACCTCTAGCCAGCCCTAAAAATAGCCCATGAGCTAAGCATGGACCTACTGCTATCCCTGGACCTAGCCCTAGACCATTGGCTATGTCCACGGCTTCTGCCAAGTCCAGGACCAATCCCAGGACTAGTACCTTGACCAGGAATATGTCTAGGTCTAGGTCAAGGGCTATTTTCGGGGCCAGGTAGAGGCCAAAGTCTAGGTCCGGGGCTAGAAACAGGTCCAGGATCAGATCCAGGTTTAGGGGTATGTCCAGGGCTAGATCAGGATACAAGACCAGGACTAGGACAAGGTCTGTGACCAAAACTAGCTTCACGTCTAAGATTAGGTCTAGGTCTAAGACTATGTCCTGGGCTAAGAACAGAACGAGGACAAGGTGCATCTCCAGGTCCGGATCGAGAGCTAGGTCCAGGGCTGCTACCAGGTCCATGTCCAATTCTAGGTCTAGGGCTACGTCCAGGGCTAGTTAAATGTCTACGAACAGAACCAGGTCTAGGACTAGATACAGGTCCAAGACCAAGTCTAGGCCTACAGCTAGGTCCCCGGCTAGGTCCATTACGAAGACTAGAAGCAGGTTCAGGTCAAGTCTAGGTCCAGGTTCAAGTACATTCCGAGGTGCTGGTCCAGGTAAAGTATAGGATCAGGTCGATGTTTAAGTCATGATATAGGTGCTGGTCCACGTCCAGGTGTAGGGTCAGGTTCGTTTATAGGGAGAGGTCAAGAGCTAGGTCCAGATCCAGGACTAGGTTCAGTTCCAACTCAAGAATCATATCAGAGTCTGAGGACAGGTGCAGGTACTGTACTAGCTCGAAAGCTAGATATAGGTCCAGGCCTAGGTCTAGGTACACGTCCAGGTCCAAGTCCTGCTCCAGCTCCAGGTCCAAAACCAGGCCCAGGTTCAGATTAAAGTACGGAGCCCCTTCCAGGTTCAGGTCCACCGCTAGATCACGGGCTAGATCCAGGTCTAGCTGGATCTTGCTAGCAGGGACTAGGGCTAGTCACAGGTCCATGTTTAGGTACCGGTCTAAGGCTACTTCCAGGGCTAGGTCAATGCACAGTTCTAAATCTAGAGCTAGGTCTATGTCCATGCTCAGGCCTAAGGCACAACCCGGGGCTAGGTTCAAATGCAGGACTAATTCCAGGGCAATGACTAGCTTCAGAGCTTCATCAAAGTCCACGGCTGGCTCCAGGTCGACACCACGTCCAGGAACAGTTCCAGGTCTAGGTCGAGAGCCAGATTCAAGGCTAGGACGAGGTTAATTATAGTTCAAAGTCCAGGGCTTGGTCCAGGTCTAAGTGCAGACCAAGGTGTAGGCCCAGGTCCAGGCCAATGGCTAGTTCTATGTCCAGGTCCAGGCTAGGTCTAGATCTAGTTCCAGACCCAGGTCCAAATTCAGAATCCGATCCAGGTCTAGGGATAGGTCCAGGGCTAGGTTTTGGTTCAGGACAAGGTTCATGTCCAGGCCTAAGGCACAACACAGGGCTGGGTTCAAGTCCAGGAACAATGACAGGACTATAACTAGGTTCAGGGTGTCTTCCATTTACAGAACCTGCTCCAGGTAAACAAACACGTCAGATCAAGATCCAAGTCAAGAGCTAGATAAAGGGCTAGTTCCAGAAAAAGAACCATGTGCATGTCCCGGCCTAAGTCTGGGTTCATGTGCAGGTCTATATCAGGCCTTATGCTAGATCCAGGGTTTGAGCCAGAATCGCACTGGACCTAGTCATAGTCTTATATTTGGTCTTGGACGTGTAACTGGACCTTGAACACAACCGTGGCCTGGACGTGAACTTGGAACTAAACTTGATCTGGACCTGCTCCTGGTCTTCGTACTGAGCCTAGCCAGAACACAGAGATAGGTCTTGACCTGCTCCTGGACCTGGTCTTTGTCCTGGACCTGCATCTAGACCTAGGCCTGGACCTGGAAGTAGACTTGACCTGGACCTGCCCCTAGTTCTCGTCTTAAACCCAGTCAAGGACCAAGCCAATGGCCTCGACTTGGTCCTGAAACTAGACCTAGACCTAGACCTTCTTCAGACCTAGACCTAGCTATGGACATAGCCCTAGTCCTAGACACAAACCTGCTCTTGGACGAACATTTATCTCTGGAACTAGCACTAGACCCAGAAATAGACATGGTCCTGTACCCGGACTAGCCCTGGACTTATTCCTTCACCTAGATCTGTAATGATCATGGTCTTAGACTGAATCTTGTCTGGCCCTAGACCAAGTTTTGGGCCTATTCATAATCCTTGACCTGCTCCTGGATTCGAACCTGCACCAAGACCTAGGCCTGGACCTGGACTTGGTCCCGGACATCGTCCTGGTCCTGGACCTAGCACTAAATTTGAAACAGGACGTGGCTCTTAATCTTTCTCTATACTTGGACCTGGTCCTTGATCTGGAGCTGGACCTTGACCTGGACCTGGACTCAACCTAAACCTAGATCTGGTTTCTTCTACAGGCTTGTACGTGGTCCTCGACCTTGACCAAGCCCTAAACCTGGCCCTACACCTGGACCTCGATCTATACCTTGACCTGGACCTGGACCTATACCTAGACCTAGACCTAGTTCTGAAGTTAGACCTAGACAAAGTCTTGGACCTAGCCCTAGACCAGGCCTATTCCTGTTCTTGAGCCTAGCCCTGAACTTATCCCTAACCCTAAAAGTGGTCCTGCACCTGAACCTGGACCTAGCTCTGGACATAGCCGTAAACCTGGACCTCGATCTTGAACTGGAACTAGCCCTGTATCTGGACGTCTTCCTAGATCTAGCCCTGGACCTAGCCTAGAACCTAGCCCAAGGCCTGGAAGTGGACCTAATTGATGTTTCCGAGTAAAACCGGTAATCAGGTTACAATAGTCAAGATCTGGGCCTAATCTCAGAATTGGCCTTAGCCATGGACCTAGACCTGGACCTGGGCCTAGTGTTAAAAATGGACCTGTCCCTAGACTAGTCCTAGACCTATAACTCTTTTTGGATCTTCATTTGGCTCGGAATCCCGACCTAGCCATGAACCTAGCACTGGACCTAGAGCTGGACCTGGACCTGGACCTCGACATGGGCCTGGTCCTGCGGCTGGACCTTCTCTTGAAGCTAGACCTTATCCTTGACCAGGCCCTACACCTGGACCTGGTCCTGGTCCTAGTCTTATTCATTGATCTAGCCCTCGACTTCAAATGGTACTTGAACTTGCCCTAGAACTGCATCTGATCCTTGACTTGGATCTAGAACTAGAACTCAGTTTGAGCCTGGTATTAGACCTGGACTTAAACCTGGAAACGGTTCTGGTTCTCGTACTGGACCTATCCCAGACCCTAACCCCAGAACTGGAACTTGCTCTTGACCTAGCTATTGGCCTGGACCTTGTCCTGAAACTAGACCTACCCCTAGGCTTTGGGCTGTACTTGACCTGAACCGAGCCATGAAACGGGCCCTTGACCCAAACTGGACATGTTCCTGATCCTGCTACTAGTCCTGGAGTTGGTCCTGGAATTGAACAAAGTCTTCAACCTAGCCCTAAAACTCACCCTAGACATAGACATGGAACTGCTCTTGTACCTAGTCTTAGACGTGGGCCAAGTCATGGACATCGACCTGGCTGTAAAATAATACTAAGCCTAGACCTAGGATTGGAACTGGGCCTAGCCCTGTACCTCGACCAGGGCATATTTATATGTCTGACATGGTCCTGGACCCGGATCTAGCCCTAAACCTGGACCTGGTACTGCATCTTAGCCTGAATGTGTGAAATTACACATTCGATTTATGAGGTTTTTTCTATGCCGAAGCACGGAATTTTTTGCGATTTAGATCGAAATATGAACATCGGTTTTTTCGTGCTTTTTTGATAACTCACTAAGCTGGTACCTATGGTTAGAGGTTTTCAGGTGGTTTTAACCAAAAGTAACTACAATTAATGTGATTTACTTGATTTTTGAGACCCGAAGTGAAAAGGTTTTTTAACTGTATCTTCTCGCAGGAAGCTGCTAGCGTAAAACGTGCAACGGATACGATTTCTACACCAAAAAAGCTATACGGAAACACCTTAAGAAGGATGAAGTTACACATTCGATTTATGAGGTTTTTTCTATGCCAAAGTATGGAATTTTTTGCGATTTCGACCGAAATCTGAACATCAGTTTTTTCGTGCTTTTTTGATAATAAATACACTATGTAGGAACCTATGGTTAAACG
>JAITYT010000658.1:1031448-1043794 GCA_025433975.1 Liostenogaster flavolineata | reverse complement strand
TATCAGCTCTGCGATGTTTTGAGGTTGTACGCCGTAACTTTCAACACATTCCCATTGGTCACCCTGTACATCAGCGTCGTTCAACCGACGCAAGTGGGTTAACACGTTGAACGCGACGCCGATTTTATTAATTGCAGCATTTATTTCTTAACCTTGATAATGGTGCATACCGGTCCCATGCGCCAATTTCGTCAAGACGGAAAGTCTGATGTCAGTCTCCTGATGACCGATGCCGCCCGAACGGAAATTTCACTGTCAGTCTCCAGAGACTGACATCGCGCTCGACGTGTTAAACGAGATGTTGCAATTTCTGTGATCTAAAAGGGCTCAGAAAATCGTTCACTGGCTTCAGTAAATGCGCCGTATTCGAATAGAAGCGTGACTTACTAGGCGATTCCAGTTATTTTCTTAGACAACATCTCGTCTAGGCGCGGTACCTCTCTGCGATATTGCATCGACGTTTATTGGAAATTCCTTTCGTCTCGTTTACGAAGTATTATACATAGTTAATTATGATCTTACTCAGTAAGGTGTTGCCGATAAATTGGTTGGATTCCGCGTATTTCTGCAAAATCGTCAGCTCCTCCGGTTCCTTTATTTCTTTCCAATGGGCATTTATGTACTTCACCAACATTTGTATCTGTCAATCGTTTCATTTTTAGGTCGGATAATCCCTACATCCCTATTCCGTATTAGGAATGGAAACGCGAGATGTCCGTTGCTCGTTTATCGTTTTATCAGGCACGCCTTAACACATCGGCTGATAAGTTCCCGGTCTAAAACTAATGCCCGGTATGCATCGGTGTTTGTACGACCAAATTCAGCAAACCAGTCGATAATGGTCGATTTTCCTGGTGCAGAGTCCGGCCAAGCTTTCGTTTCAACGCTGTTTTTTCCCATTAAAAAGCAAAAAGTGTGTTTTGTCGACAGGCGAAATTCTTTTGTTTCGCTAAAGTCACTGTAACTTTTGAACCAAACGTCAGATCGTTATGACATTTTTACAGCTATCTTTCGAAGGTTAGTACATTCTAAAAAAAAAAAAAAATTAATTTTGTATACGCGGCGCCATCCGTCTGTCAGACCGGAAACTTATCAGCCAATGTGTTAATTCGCAACACTCGAACGCACAACTACACGTACCTTTTGAAAGTTGAAAAGCATATTGTAATAAACCGATATAATAGCCAAATACATTACCAGAGTTATGAGAATATCGAGGAACTCGTTCATATTTCTCTCTCTGTTGATCAACGTGAGGATCTAAAACGATCGACTTTTAACAGGTTGCAACAGCGTTTGTTAAACTTCCTCGACTCTCGCCATCTTTCCTTCCGTTTCCCCAAATCCCAAAGCGACTTGAAATTTTGTCCCGAAAGTCGCAAGAAACTTATCGTCTTGCCAAAATAATCGAAGGAAAACAAAATTTTCTAACGGGCACGCATTTTCCTTCAGGCATGCTGGTTCCATCAAGTTTTTCAAAAGGTATCGGCAATTCATCGCACTCCGGCTCGAATCCCAGGTTGACCTTGTTGCAACAAACCGACCAACGACGGACAAATTTCCAAGTCTGCTCGGTGATCCTCGCGCGAGCTTTACCAAGTTCACCAAACTGTTGAGTAACGCGATGGTGACGAAGGAAATGCTAATGAATCTTATCCTTCTGCTCGACAAAGGCCAGAGACCGATCAGCAGCATTATGTACCGATTTGTCTTGTTTATCGTACTGTAGTATTCTAACGTTTGCGCCATCTCCGCTACGAGGAAATGCTCGGCTCGAAGCTCCGCGTCTGCGAGGAGACCAAGAATCGACCTCTTCCGTCTTATTTCCCTCCTATCTCACGATAGGGGTGAAAACGATTACGCCGTTGTTCCCCATCGATCCGCGTACGGACTCGACATTTTCTCTAGCCGGTAATTACCCGAGCATTTATTTCTATTACGATTGACAGTGACGCGAGAGAGGTACACCTCCGGCTCACTCCCCACTCGAAGACTTGCGCACTTGGTTTCGCCGCTTCGGAGTCCAACGCACCTACGCCACGTTCGAAAGAATCGACTCCGCGATCGTGAAAGTGTGAAAGTGCTTCGATCCGACTTCGTGCGCGAATGTCGTGAGAATGGTCCGTGACGCTTCGCGAGTATGTCGAGTGCGCTATAATTCGCAAGAAACTCTCAAGAACAACCTGATCGTCCGAAATTTCTGCTCCAAGACAAGACGAAAAGAATTGTCGAATTCGACCCTCTGTGGGCCGGTGTAACTTTTAGGTTACGCGATGATTTCACAGAAGTGAAAACATTATAGGCCGTTGTTACCTGGAAGTCGCATAGTGAATTTATTGTAATGAAATTGTTTAAATTAAAAATTGTTTTTCATCTGCATATATAGGCTTACAATTGTTGATTTTTCGTTTGCTCAATTTTGTTATATTTAAAACAAAAATTCGGCCCATAGAGGGTTAACTCGAACTTTCGATTTTATTTGTAACATTTATTTATCTATTTATTTTTATTCTTTTCTATACTTTCTACAGAATGCAGGATGCGAAGTGGTGGCGAGCTGTGGACGCGGCTGGCCTTTCGCCGTGCGTCTTTTGCGTCGGACTTCGCTTCTACGAGATGTTTCCTACCGTCGAGGGGGGAAGATGGGTGTGAACCGTGTTCCTTGCAAAGTTCGTCGATGTTCTTGCATTCGTTGAAAAGATCATTGCAGAGAATGGATCAACGTGGCGCACGATATCGACATCTGCAATGTCTTGAACAAAGATAAGATCTCAAGTTGCGATCAGTCGACACGTCGAGTGCCACGCGAAATCCCCGTCAGGCCGCGTCGTCAGTCACCGGTGACTGACGCGGCCTCAACGGAAGGTTCAGTGTCGGTCACCGATGACATGGCACTCGAAACGTGCCCTCGAAAGACGACGAATTTTTAATGCAAAAGCTTCACGTCTTACCCACAAAAAGAGCTCGTGAGACAAGACGAATATTTTTCCGAACGATAAGTACGTCGGCTTCGTGCTTCGTGCTAGCATCATGATGAACAGTCTCTGTAGTTTTGTCGATAGCATGTACCACGGTATCGTGGTTCTGGAAAGACGTTTTTAAATTATCGTCCATTTTAATTCGCATGTTTCGTTATCGGTGCCTAATAAACGTTCGACATTTCCCTCCGTGTTCTCCGCTTTTACGGGTTCCAATGAAAGAGAGATTCGTGTCAAAGATAATGAATTTATTCGTTTTAACTCGTAATTGGCGCGTGTGTTTTTTCGTGATGTCGCTGGCATGGTGGTGATATTTCTAGTAACCTCCCGACTGAAAAGTAATGGAAAAAAGTGGAGTTCCCACGTATCCATTTCTTCGTGGGATATTCTTTTTACCTTTATCAGTTAGCGAGAGTAGCTCGACGACAGATGACAATAATTTCTTTTCGGCGTGCATTACTCCGCTCCGTCTACAATTTAATCGTCCCGTATATTTTTCGTTCCCTCATTTTTCTCTTTTTTTGTGCGTACGAGTCCACTATGCCAGTTAGACGTCGCGCGCCCATTGATTCTGATCGAAATCTTATACTCACATCGTTGAATAAATATTATTGCTACCGTCTGTCAACTTCTGCCCGATGAAGCACGCAACGAACAGAACGATCAAGTGCGTGGTAAAGTACAGAATGCGCTTGATCGCAAGTACACTGATCATGTTCCACATGTCTATCTGAAGTAACTGAGGAAGAAACCCGTCATGATTCGTTTCTCGTTAAAAGAAATCGACTCGGAAATGACGCAATTTCAATTTGCGCGTTCGACGCGTTTCGATCGACAAATTTACTGTCAATTCAACGACTCGATGATAATGTAGTCGATCTAGTGCTTAGAATTAAATTAAACCCATTCCACGTATATGTGACTTATAATTTTGAGACGGTGTTAAACGCCAAAAATGTATCCAATGCATGCTAAGAGTTACTTCTAGTGGTAGTGCCATTCAATTGCGTTACTTCCTTTAGTAATTGTGAAATTCAAGCTCCGAGTATTCGTCACTTATGCATGAATGTTCTAAGAAAAAGACTCTTCTAACATTTTTAAAAACAACTCCAAAATCCTGCAATTTTTTATTTGCCATTTCGTACACAAAAATATCTACCGTGCGAAACTTCCAATTTATTTTTTATCAGCTTGACAACTAAATTCCCGCCGTTTGTTTAAATCATGCGAAAGAGGATGTCTCGTTATACCGAAATCTATGTTTTGTTCTTTCGTTCGAGTTGATTTACGTTAATTTTCAGATCATTAAAATGGAACGTCGTGCTAAGTGTAAACTCGTACTTAAACATTTGATTTCAAAGTGCCAAACATCGAAACGAGGTTTAATACTTACGAGTACAATATCGAAACACACGAGAGGCGTCACTAGCAGAAAATCAAACAAGAGACAAGTTTCGGACAACGCGTTGAGATATTCCCCTATACTGTAAAAGCAACGAATGGCGATTAAAGTTTTAAGATGTTTAGGATCCCTTTTGTCTTGGATAATCGATATCTTAGCAAAAAAGCAAAGTTAAGCGTTATTTTACTAACTTTATTGCTTTATTATGATACTTGATGGCTCTTACTATCCTTTTATAGATTTCCTCTTCTATATTCGAATCGCACGACGAATGCTCGTAATTGTCAAATATATGTTGGAATATATTTCTGGATAACGTGGAAGAGCCGGAAAAAGAAGAAACGATCAAGACACGATTTTAATCATTTTTACAATAGCGAAATATCGAAAATTTGTTTTGTCCTTTATTTCTTACTCCACAATTCGAAACATTGCGCAGATATGATGGAGGAAGTACACCCACGAAGCCACCACGCCAACGAATACGATCCCAAGTACTAAAGAGTACGCTAAATGAACCGATATGTACAAATGGAATGATTTTTCTTTGTCTATGAAGAAATAGTCTATCCTAAGCGCCGGCAACTTGTTCGGACGGGGTTCTTTCAAAGGTACGATCACGTTCAATACGATAGGCACTATCGAGTTGAACAATGTAACCAAAATGCATAAGAACGCAATTACTGCAAATAACAATTAAAAATTCACTGATACGTGGCTTGAATCAGCCAGTTCTATTTACATCTGAAATCGCAAATCGTCGAACGTACGAGTCGTCTTCGATACGAGTCGTTCCGTATCAACTTTCAAGCTCTATCGATGTATTTTTCGTGCGGTTTTAAGATTCGCATCAGATTCGCGAAATTTGTGAAAATTTAGCTTCGTTTACGAAGAATTTAAATTTCTAACTTTCCGAAGTAACAGAAGCGCTTAACATTTCCAAAAAAATGGCGCACGTAGCTTTGGAAAATTAACGGTTTATATCACATCGGCTGATAAGTTCCCGGTCTACAAATTTTGAACCAAATGTCAGATCGTCATGAAACTTTCACAGCTATCTTTCGAAGGTTAGTTCTAAAAAAAAAAACATCAATGTTGTATTTGTGGCGCCATCTGTTTGTCAGACCGGGAACTTATCAGCCGATGTGTTACAAAGATCGCGTACCACAAATGTAAGTGGACCGTTTTGGTGTCTACATTCGACATTTTTCGAAATCGCACGACACTGTCGTTTTCGACTATTCTCCCCGAACATTGAACCACATCGAAAGAGTCGACTCGTTTGCAGGAAGCAGTTGCACAATTTCTTACGTGATATCACTACCGTGTAGAATAATCCTTTCTCGGAATAACTTCGCAGGATGTTCAGTTCTTCGTAAGAAATGTCTTCGTTCCAATCGTTGTCGATGCACTCGACGAATTGTTTCACCTGAATATCGACGATGTATCTTAGAAATGACACGTTTGGCATCGCGTAAATATCGGTTTGTCCTGAAAGTTCGTGCCGATTTTCGGTTGTTTTTTTCTAAATTTATTTATTATTTTATTATATATATAAAATAAATAATTATATATATATTATATAATTAATTTTTTTCTTCAAAAAAAAAAGAATAAACTTTTTCTTCAAAATCGGCACGAACTTTCCTGACAACCCAATAGATTTTGTAGGGACGCGTCGCTCCCTCTTTACGCACCTTTTGTAAGTTGTACAACGTAGCGTAATAGACATTGACAATGATCAGAGAAACGATCAGTAATTGAATGTGGTCGAGCATCGTATCCAAACCGTTATTACGACTCATCTTCGCGATCGTTGCTATCTAAAATCAACAAAATACAAATGAATCTCGATCTGGATAGCGCTTTCTTCCATTCGATAATCAAAATCCACGTAAATTCACGATCAAAGGTCGACTCTTCGACAGATCCACGAAACTCTTTACCGTGAAGCACACGTGAGTGGACAGAACGAAACTTATGCAAGACGCGCACACGTATTTCGTGGTGGTCGTCTGGTAGGGCCACGTGCCCATAAACACGGCAGAGAAACGATTTATCTTGTAGTAAGACCTCGCGAGCTCGTTCATTATCGACTGCTCTGGGTAAAATGCGAAAATGGAGATAAGAAAAACTATTCGATGTCCCGCTACACGCGCGTTTCTCACGATCTCAACGATACGATGTAACCTAGAGTCACATACGTGTCCTGAATAAAATAGGAACAATTGTCGAGAGATTATCGCTCGATGCAAAGTAGCAGCAATTTTAAATTTATTACGTTACTGGGAACAGAACGCGGAAATTGAACGTGTGAAGTTCGTCGTCGATATTCTTACGTGCGTGCGTGCGATAATCGCTCGCCACCTTCGTGCGTCGGCCCCTAGAGTCGCAATTACATCGTATCGATTGGTCGTGTCTTCCCTCCTGATGATTATTTCAAACCTTTTTCCTCCTGTCTTTTTCCTCCCGGGTTCAACATCGCAGGAGAAAAGGCCTTGTCAGTTTTCCAAGCCCTCTCTTAATCGAGCATTTCGCAGACACGAGGAGACTTTGATAACGGCCACGAACGCGTCCTATTCTATGGTGCGGTGAAAGTACATCGTTTAACCTGTTAACCGAGCGTGACGTATAAATACGTCAAGCTTTATATATAAATAAACGAGAAAAAATGCATTTCGTAGCCCTTTCATTCATTTTAAGCATAAAAAAGCATAAATAAATAAAATAAATAAAGGCTGCGTAATTAAGAAGGGAATTCCTCGGTTAACAGGTTACTTTCTTTTGAGTGCTGGAATCAACGTTTTCTTTTCTTTTCTTTTCTTTAATAAGTACATCGCGCATACTCTCGTCGATCGTTTCATCGCGATAATCAAGATTACAAAAGAGAATAAAATGCAAGTTATTGGCTTTGATAGCGACATTAGCGCGATTTAAAGTACGATTAAAACAGAATTTTCATTGCGCTATCGTAAAATGAATATCGGAAAATTTGTCGCCATTGTAAAAGTTTAGCCGACACCGAGGAAAAGTTGGTAATGAATTTAAGTGACTCTTCCATCGAGAGGCAAGGAAGTTCCGCATATTGCCGATACTGCTGAAACTGAATTGCGATGTTTTTGGGATTTTATAAACGTCGTGGCGACGTGCCTCGAGCGAGATACGTACATCGGTAAGGAAAATGTCAACGGTTCTGCAAGGTCAGGTTCGCGACCTACGCGTTCATTAGATCGAATTTTATGTAAGTGTCCTCGTTAACTCTCGTGATCTGGTTATGTCGCGTGGACAAGTACGACTTTGCTGAACAGTTTTACTTCTTCAATGTTCCATCGACCGCATTTAATCAAGCTAAATATATCTTAATTGAACTGAAATTATATAGTGTAAAAATTATGTTTCCCATCGATGACACGTACAACGCGAATAAAGAATAACCGACGATTAAACGAACGGCTTATTTTTTATTTTAACCATTATTATTGTTAGTACAGACACCTGATCACAATTATTCGGTTTGTTTCACTAGGACAAAGTAAATCGTAATTCATTTGAAATATATCCAAACATTGGCAATATCGTTCGAAAAAGAAGGCGCGTATCGACTTTTCATTATGTAAGCCGCTGAAATGTTGAGAAAGGCAATTCAAACCCAATCTCGAACATATTTCATATTTTAACAAATTAAATAACGCTAGTTTTACAAGGATTGCCCGTGGCGCCACGATGATTTTTTTATTATACGATTCATACAATGTCGAAGTATTATTTACAACAGATAAATTGAGATTTGTAATCGTGTTTAATGCATTTTTCCGGGTTATGCTCAATCGTGATTCCTCAGGCATTTTTGCGATTATCAGTTGTCTCGTATTATTTTAAAATGAAAATTTCTAATTACAGAATGAAGGTAGCTAGCAACGTATTCGACCAAATGTCATGATAATGAAGTTGAGATTTGTATTTCTACACCTGAAGGCATGCTGATAAAAAGCAATGCCGGGAATGCGACGATTTAGCAAAATAATATGTTTCCAAAAAAATTCAAACAAGCTAGGGAGGACAACTGCAAAAAGCTGTAGTAAAAAAATCGTAACATATTGTACAGATTGTGATATTTCACCTTTTCTTTGTTTGGAGCGCTTCGACACGATACATCGCAATTTGCGCGCACACTACATCTATATTTCATAAAATAAAATGAAATTTATAAATAAAATTATTTTCGTATGTTTTATAGTTCATTAATTTCTTCATGACTCTGTAATAACGATGGTAATAATGAAAAATATTACAGTATTGACATTTTTTTAAATTATCTATTTCTTTTCAACGTGTTAAGAGGAATAAACAACCTCTTCTCATATCTTCGACTAACCTACTTTCTGATGTCCTAACTATTCTCTTTCTCTCTTCCCCTTTAACCTTGTCGCGCCAACTGCGCCACGACCCATGATACAGATCTTCCATTTTGGAGTTTCCAAGGAAGCAGTTGCACCTCGGGGAAAAGTCTAAAGTCTGTCGCTTCGGCAACACTCACCGACGAATACGGTGACATTAAGCTTCGCAATTCTCAGCATTCTTTCTTAATCCGTCGAAAACGATATTGTGTGGAGCGAAGAGTTCGTGAAAAGATTGAGAAACAGGTGGGAGGTCTAAAGTAACGAGACGAAGAAGGCCGAAACAAGGACGAGGAGAATACCGCTTTTAAGTCTTACGGTATAAGAATCTTTTTAATTCGTGATGAAAAAGCATTTTTCATATTGCAGGAAGCAGACAAAGTTTCGGTGGGCTGAACATTTGACCTGGCGTGACAGTTAAATATCCATTATTCTTTTTTTTAAACGACTTTTCTCTTTCGTTTACCTTGTCTCGCGTGCTAAACTTTGAGATTACAGATACGAGCATTACGTTACGTACAAGAAGAAGTGCGAATTGAGTGCGCTGCCCAACAGATATATTCTCTTCGTTTGTTTCTCAGCCAAGAATCCTTTGTGGCGTCATTATTGTATGAAACAAACGGAAGTCGTTTAGATCGAAACTCTTTGGATTATTCGTCTCAAAAGAGTCACTGTCCTCTCTTAATGTCATTCACATCTACATAAAACACGTAAACGTAGATGCGCGCCCAATGTTGAAATACGATAGTCAGAGTATCTCCCAAACCAATTAATCTTACAAACTTACAATTTAGCAAATTACAAATTAACAATCTTACGAAATAAAGATTACAAACCTCTTGCTCTCTTGTAGAAAACCAAACCATGGATCACTAACAATTAAAAAAGTAAAAAAGTATAATTCCGCTTTAAAAAAATTTCAACAATGAGTCGTGAATTTATCGTGACACGCAAAGGTTTGATCTACTCTTACTCTTTAAAATATTGTTTCGATCTCAGCTGGTTTATCGACGATTAAAATCAATCGGCTAGCTAACGTGGTGCAGTTATAGCGCAAATACGATAATCAGAAAACATGTCTATTTCAAAGAAGGCTTCAAAGCCGCAACCCGATGCAGGATGCGTACAAAGTTCTTCTTGGTGTCTCTTTGTGTTTTTACAGTTTGAATTGACTCAGACCATTTTTAAAATCAATTGACTTAACTGACTTGAAGCAATAAAAAACTACGAATTTTAATGAAATTAATTATTCACATTTATTAATTATTTTTAAAAAATCCTTGTTCAAATCATGGCTGCGTTACCCCAAAATATCGAATTTCCATGTCTCGAATCCTTTCGGATTTCTTTAGAATCACGTCGCGATGCTTTTGAATAAGCCGTCTTAAAAATTCCTAAAGAACGAAATTCTCAATTCCCGATGACAAGTCAGACGTTCGATGAGATTATTAACAATCAGTCCGAATCGAAGGACGGGAGGACGCGCTAGGAAGTTCCCCTAGAACTCGAGGACTTCTTGGACTGGCAAGCGCGTGTCGCCGGTGTATTTTCACACTCGGCCAAAAATAGGCGTGTGTCGACCGATCTAATATTATAATAGCGATGACTGGTCGCTGCTGGTGGCGGTGGCGGCGGTTCTCGAGAAGAGGAGAGGAGCGCCAGAGCAGACCTTCGCGTATGCGAGAGGATTTAGAACCGAGCGACCGACGGGTCCGGAGACGGAGAGTTTCGTGACGGAAGTTGGGACGCCTCAGTTGGCAAAGGGCTCGCGTTCGAACGTAATGCCGCGTGCTGAAGAAACCGACGTTTTCCCGGATCGGCTTCAGCTCGGCATCGGGGCAACGAGAACTCGAGGCTACGAGCTGCAAGATTTCTAATTTCTCTCGTCATTCGATGTAAATCGATCGAGAAATCCGAGGGTCGATCCCGTTTCTTCTGGTCATCGTCGCCGTGCAAAGTTTCTCGCGTAGAGTGATCTCAGTTTTGCTGGTCCGAACGACCTTGAACGATGAACATTGCCGAGGTCGTCGCTAAAGGTGATTTCGATTTCGTCAGGTCGAGCGAAATTGGACGATGAATATCGACAAGGTCGTCGTTAAAAGCGATCTCTGCTTCGCCAGATCGAGCGACATCGAACGACGAATCCTGCCAAGGTGTTCATCGAAGGTAATTTCGATTCCACCGAACGGAGCTATTGGACAAAAAAAAAGAAACAATTGCGAAGAACAAAGCGACGTTAGACGATGAAAATTGAGACGATCAGCTTCGAAGCGGAATGGCGAGTTTCTGGGAGTAGTTGGCCTATCTACAATAAGGATTCTCGTGTCAACGATTGATAGGCACTGTGCATGGAGGCGATACACTTTTACATCTTCCTGTGCCTCTTGATGTACTTTTTGATGAACATCGTGAAAACTTACGTTATCATCTACCTGAAGTCTACTTGATCGAAGAAGCCCACCTGAAACTGAAGCTCCTTCGTTTCCTATGGAAGTCGCTGAGCAAAAAGCCTTTGAAACCGCCTTATTCCAACTTCATTGTGCGTTCCTAAAAATATCTCTGGTCCAACCTCGCGATAAATCATATCAACGTCTTCCCGGAATCTCCTCTGCTTTCGAACCTCCCGTAAACGAGCAGTTTCGCCTTTTCTCGCTGCCCCCAAGCCGCATTCTAAAAAAGAAATCGACCGTCGGTGCTCCTAATTTTATCCGACGCGTAAGGCTACTCGAGTCGTGAAAAACCGTTTGAAAATACACAGATCGATCAAGAACGGCCTTACTCATCGATCAAAATACGGTGAAGACGGAAGAAGAATCAAGAATCGACCCTTGAAGGGGGTAAATCGAAAGGAAGACGGGCCGCAAGGCGAAGTTGGAAACCGCAAAAGTGTTGCTTTGAGGAAATGAAATTGTCGAACCTCCTAGTGCTTTGATGAATGGATAGACTCAGTCGAACATTCGTAAGACGAAGTTATAAAGAGAGAGGAGGACGGTGATAACCGAAAATAACAGCAGTGAGTAAAAATCGTTGGAAAGTGGCCCCCTGTGCGCGTATTTGTCGTCGGTAGGTTCGCGAGGCTATCCAACGCGTGCAGGCGATGTATTGAAATCGTATCCCGTGAAACGGAAACGTTTCAGTGACATGCGCCATCGTCGTAGCTCGACTACTTCTGCGTGACTATGTGAACGTGACAAGAACAATGACCGACGTCATGAGCAATGGTCTTCGAAAAACGGTAACTCGCGCCCAAGAAAGATGTTTTTTCACGCTTTCATCGCTATTTCTTGCCTCTGCGGTGTTATTTGAGCCGTTTACTTTGAAAGTGGCCTAACTCCATTTATACTTAAATTGAGATATTTAAATGTTTGTGTTTCAATGCAATTACAAATATACGTACAGGATACTAACGAGTCGTACTGCTTAAGTGTATCTGAAGTTGTTAAATTTATAGTTCCTGTTAAAATATAGTAATTATTAAGCAAATAATATGCATTTTCTTGCCAAGAGTGGAGTTAGCCACTTTCAAAGTTAATGAGATAACTTTTTCAATTCTTAAGAAAGCAAAAGTT
>JAITYT010000658.1:963938-975406 GCA_025433975.1 Liostenogaster flavolineata | reverse complement strand
ATTATTATATTTCTCTTTCATATATATGGTAATAAAATTGACAAGTTTTCTCTACAAAATGGCGTTTAAGTCATTTTATTCGGCCTATTTGTTACGAAGCAATAACTATTTACTTTTAACACATTCCCACTGGTCACCCTGTATATCAAAGAAACGTGTAGGCTTTATTTTCCATTACCGGGCATTATTTCTAGACCAGGAACTTATCAGCCGATGTGATACTTTCCGGTTGACCTAGTATCTCTTTGACCACATGCTAACCAATTCCTAAACTTATCCGATATCCACTGATTTTACGATCTCCTTCATACATCTTCCTCGCAAAGATCGATCGTATTTCCCACGCAAGTTCTGATCCTCTCAAACGGTCGCAACCGCGATTATTCCGAGTTGGATTCGCAGCCACGCCGAAAGAGACACGGTCGAGCTTTGGAGATTATCGTCGTTCGAAACGAGCGTTCGATCATACCGCTCCTGTTGTTTCTCGTCCTGTGGGAATGGCATTGCCCGTGATAGCGTTCGCGTATACACCAAATAGCGGCTGCTAGCAATTTCTGGATACGCTAACGAAGCCAAGCGGTGCACAAGATCACGTCGAAATCCACGCTAACGGACGAATGCTCCGCTGCGTTGCTCGCATCGATGCCATGTCGTTTGCCTCTGGCTATGAGCTACGTAGAAAGTGGGAGAGGGAGAAAGAGACGTACGAACGGACAGAGAGAGGTCAAACATTATCTCCAAATGGAAACTGCTTGACACCCATGAGTATCGCAGACTGGTCCGGTGTTGCACCGTTTCACGAGGGATACGAGGCTAGTCTCGCCCCAGGTGTCATTCATGGATTCGAACTGTTTCTGATGTCGTTCTTGCAAAACGATTATCGACCAAGCGATCGTCTCCCTCGCGCAATTGCGCCATTTCCTGGAAATCGTCGGGAGTGGATCACCGTCGCGCGTCGATTACGTTCCTCGATCGACATGGAGAACTCGAACCAATTTTTATCGCTACGAAAATATCATATTGTAGTTAGCTGCGAAGGGAATTTTGCTGCGTCACGTGATTTCGACATTAATTTCAACGCTATTCGTGACACGTTGACGTCGATGGGGAAATTTCCATACCATCCTAGGAAAAGACTCCTGTAATTTGTGCAATGAAATTGGGGCATAGTTTGCTATTTGAGAATGCCACGTTACGCATAGATAGTTCCGTCGAATAATGTCGTCTCAAATCGAACATCGACTCGTTCGACCATTGCGTTTCTACGTACGTGCTCGATATATGCGCCAAGAGGTGGTTGGTAATGATGAAAATTATGTTATTTAGTAAATATTAATTAATGTGTCGAAAATGTATTAGTGTTGTCTTTTATTAAAAAACGGACAGAACTTTCCGGTAGACCTAATTTTATTAGACCTAATATATCTTCAGTGTGAACAATTTTGCAAGAAAAGATATTTTTATTACTCTTCTCTAGGGAAGAAAAGTGTTCCTCCGGTATGAGTCGTCCTTCGCGGTATATTTAGTTAAATATTAAGGGAGATAAAAAAAGAAGGAGTGTTAACGTCACGCAATGTTCCCAGGCGGTCATCCATTTAAGTTAAGTATTGACTGTACTCAACATTGCTCGACCTTTTGAGTACGGTACGCCACTATAGTGGCTTCCGTGGAAAGCATCAATTTGAACGGTATCATACGTTTCTTGGTTTATTTCTCATTTAACTACTACGGATGACTATAGTCACCCACCACAAAAATGGAGCCAAAAGTTGGCTTACGCGTGTATCCGTGTTTTGAACAGTTTCATACAGAATATTATTATTAACAGTTTGCGTGACTTCTTTTTCACCAGTGGTGATGCTATTTTATCATTCCCAAGTTTTATAGGAATACATTTACTGGATTCTGTTATAGAAATTGATTTGTAGGAATACTGGAATTGTTTTCAGATTAATATTTACATAAGCTTCCATACTTTATATAATAATCGTTTTCAAATAAGCAATAATTTAATATTTTTTTAAAATTGTGATGTCGCTCGAAACAGTCCCCTTTACGTAATGAAACGTTTCAGTGTTCGCAAGCTAAACATGTTCTACTTCCTGGCATGATCCAAGCTGTAGATTACGTAAGGTCCGCAACGGTATCTAATATTTAAAACATTATACGACAATATGGGAACTTTCAGTATTACAATCTAACACTTGTACCTCGATAATAGATAACAAAGTATCAGCTGCCATAGAACTGGTCCACAAACTACTAGTCAATGAATGTTGGCGACAAAAAATCGTCTAATAGGCTGCCAGTCGATAAAGTGTTAAAGTGACTTATTGCAACAGTATCTTCTAATTTAATCACTTCCAGTGATCAGAAATTATCAAGAAATCGTAAAACTCACTTCTGATGAATCGACTCATGGTTGCATTCTTTCCTGTTCCTTTATCTGTTCTGTGTAATCCACTCTCCTTTTTCTTTATACAAATCAAATTGCTTTTCTAATGAAAACAATTATCTCCGGCATCTCTCTTTCGCTCTCTCTCGCTCTCTTCCTGCTTCCAGTCACCACCAGACACGAGGGCAATGCAAACGAAAGATAATTGGATACGACGGGACGAATTTAATTATAACCGGTCATGATCCACGCCAACGTAGGTGGAAGTAAATTTAGAGATACCTTGATTGAATCTCGACTTATACGAGAATAAGATTAAGTTAAGTGATCGTGTCGATTATGTTGATTGAAATTAAGTTTGAACATTCGTGTCGATATCCTTTGCAGTGAGATCTTAGATCGTATTCTGCAATAATAATATAGCAAGAATTTCAATAAATTCGCGCGCGTATAAAGGCGCATATTTCGCTACGCGAAAATTTCATTTTCCTCCTCCCAAATACTTTGAAGGAACCGACGTTGTTTCTCAAGTACAAGCTGCATTGTGCATTTGAAGTCATCCGCGTTGCAGTAATACTGGGCAAACCACTGAAATTAACCGAATAGTTGCCAGCCACCTCCATAAAGCTGAAACCGACGTATGTTTTAATCTCGCAACCACCGAAAAGTCAAGTATCTTTTTTCTTTCCCAACGCATTCAAGTAATGCTGGAATATTAATCGCGGAAATATCCAAAAATCGTGAAGTTTCCATTCCCCAAACGACAGAGTATCCAATACTTCAATGTTATGCATATTGATCAAATATTTATTATATAATTCCTAAACTAATTCTTTTGCGCTTTTCTTTGTTTCAGGTGAGTTCCGATGAATGTCCTAGTTTTCTAGTCGCCCGATTACGTTGCACGATTGCCTCGGTGAGTTATCTACACCGATTGATTTACGACTACAACATAGAATCTAGTGGTATCTTCGAATCAACCGTGACTGATCGCAGAGATGGTCGGTGGACAGAGACGCAGTTTTATTTTGATTAAACTAAATCGATCATTTATTGCCCCGGGGATCATCAGACAGCCTTGTCGTCCAAAAGGGACAACCAAGACCAATCGGAAACGACGAATTATCAGAACCCTCTAAACAAACAGGGCAGACGTTTTTGATAACTTCCTAAAAGAACATACGAATCTCAGAAATTCAAAGATTTCATCTTCGAAATAGCTCTGCATCAGCTTCCGACGACCTTCAGTTTGATTCATCTTTCGTAGATCAAAATCAAATTAGATCAGATATCAAAACACGGAAAACATAAACTTCTCGCTTCGTAAAAATATCTTAAACTCGTTGCTTCTACGTTTTCACCCCTGGTTGAGCGAACTTCGTTCTAATGACGATTGCGCGCACACGGAAATACGCGCGCATCTACGCCCACACGGATGGCCGTACACAAGTTCAAACGCATCCAGCACTATGGATCTCGAAGAACCTCATTAGGAGAGTTACGAGTAACGTTGTTAAAGAGCTGCTCCTCTCCGTTGAGTGAGATCCTCTTTATTAAATTCTGCCCACGGCCGTGTACAAAGGGACGCATCAAAACGATTAAATTGTCCTATCAGAGCAACGTTTATACCTCGTTACAGGCCTAGTTGCTCTCTGTCCCTTGATGTCACCGCGTGACTTTGGATAGCAAGCGATCGACAAAATATTATAGTTCGATTTGAAACGTTCTCTCATCGCTACGATCGTCGTTGTCATCGTTGCTGGTGATGGCACTGCATCTAGAACTGGTACTGGCATCTGGTGGTCGCCGTATCACCGTCAGAATAAAACCGCTAGCTCGCGGTACTGGTGAGGTACGCTGGACATCGAAAAAGTGAGGAGCGATCGTTTTACGATTCGTGGTTGTCCGTCATTCACGTCCAACCATATTGCGAATAATCGGTGCGTTTTAAACACGATAAAAGACAAATGAAGCTTCGCAGATCAAGAGTGACTAATGAGATAAGAAAAACATTTTCTTTCTTTTCCTCTTGAACTAATTATAACTACATTCGTTGTTATTGTGTACGTAACACAATAAGTGAGCCATAAAAAATATTCTCAAAATTTAACAACGGAGGCGTTTATAACGAATTATTTCGATGGAGATACGCGTTAAGTAACAATTATGAACTGGCGAATTTATCGATGGTTTAGAGTTAATTCCGCATTTCTTTGACAGCGTTAATGGCATCTTCCTTACAAGCTGTACTTTCTTACGAAACTTTCCTTAAGGCGCGAGTTTATACGATTTTTTATTATTGATAACGATGACTCGTTTAGAAAAAAATTTACTAGAAATTCCGCAGATCCAAGAATATAATTTTATAGTAAAGTTTTAGAAACAGTATGACAGTAAATTTCGATACGTACTACTCGCTTGTTGTGGAACAAAGTACTGGGTTGTTCGGAAAGTTCGTGCCGATTTTGAAGAAAAAGAATTAATTATATAATATATATATAATTATTTATTTTATATGTATAATAAAATATATAATAAAAATATAATATAAATAATAGAATAATAAATAAATTTAAAACACCGAAAATCAGCACGAACTTTCCGGGCAACCCAATATATTTTCGTAATTTCAGGTTTCTAAAATTCAACAAATTGGCTTTTTAGCGCGTTGTCCTCTTTTCCTCTTAATCAACAATTGTTCGTAACGATTGTTATTTGGGCCGACCGAGAGAATTGAAATACGCACTTCTCTGTACCTAACTCGACGTCATCTGATCGTTTCTCGACGTATTCGAACAACTACGATGTTGACTGTTCTCCCTGGCATAATGAGAGACGAGCAAGGAACGAGACATTCTTGCGACTTTACCGTAACTAAGTTTTCCCATTGTCTTTGAACCGTTCGTCGGTCTCTCGTTTGCTGCCAGATAGAACGCGACCTACGTTGCTGACTACGCAGCTAACGTAATCGTAAGTTGGAAACGGATTATCGCGCTAGGCTTTTGATGCGACTACTCGAAATTCGTCGCGGCTGCTCCAGTGGAAAACATCCGTTACAACGACAGATTTTCCACTTGGTGGAATTGCAAATATACAGAATCGCGTCTCCTTCGTTATCATCGTTCGTCTATCACGGTATCACCTTGCAAACATTTTTTTTTGCGGTCGTAATCCTCGACAACAATTAACACTTTGACTACCACGTTGGTCATATGTGACCGGAGCCCTCGAACTACTTACAATTGTAAGAGTCGAATGAAAATCGACAGTTGGTGCATTTTGAACATCACTGCTGATTAGAAGATACTTCGCAATAAAAAGTGCCTCAAAATAATTAAAATTTTTTATTGGAACATCGAAAATAAAAGATTAGTTTCTATGAAATCTTGCATTTAGCGATGCACCGTGTCAAAACATTTTAAACGTCAATGTGGCTCGACGATGCAATCTGGGCAGTGGGTGGGCACCTTTTTGGTCTGATTTTCAGCAATTTTTGATCCCAACAATTTTACATTTTTTGTATATATATCTGCAAAATGTATAATAAATTATTTATTACGAACACACCTCAGAAAATAATCGTAAATGCTGCTTTATATTCATATAATTGCAGTTGGAAGTGTGCATATATCTTACTAGTATATATAGAAATGAACAAGTGCTGTTTACTAATATCTTCTGCACGTTTTGTTTGTTTGTTGTTTGGAATAACAAATGCGAATTTTTCGTTGAAAGAAATGAGATCCCATTTTACTTTATCTCTATCGCCATCAATAAGATAAACACTTCGTTGGGTAAGAATGTTGTCTTACATCGTCAATTTATTATTATATTGCCATTATATGTTTTGAATAATAAAAATACTTCCGTGGCATCCTGAGCAAACCATGATATTGCCGTGGCAGTCAAAGTGTTAAAACGTTCACGCAGGCGCTGCAATTTATATTTCTCTCCCGTGAACAGCTACTCCAAGATCTCTTTGCTTTATCGGGCGGTGCCGAATTAAGCCGAAGAATTTCCATTATTTTAATTTTCAACTACAACCAATTTTGTTTTTACAATTTACCAAATCTTTTTACCAATTACCAAATAGCTTGTTTACCAATTTTGATTTAACGCCAATTAGAAATTAGAATCGATTGTAGACCATGCACTCGGTCATCCGATCTTAGAACGTCCAAACGTGCAATTTTGTTTTCTGCCACCTAATACTACGTCCTTGATGCAACCGTTAGATCAAGGCGACTCGTTAAAAAAATGGATATATTCGGCGTTAGAAGCGAAAGGGTTAAATCGATAAAAGACGACGTGCCTTCCGGGATCCAACGGCCGATGCTCGAAGGGCTGGCGCGTGCAGGTAACGTCCATACCGGCGCCAAAGTGCCAATCGTAAATAATCCTGATACAATGGCCGGTCCAATTAGCAATTCTGCCTATTATCCTCGACGGTGTAAAGGATGAGAAGGGGAGAGAGAGATGGAGCGATTAGTCCGAACGCTTCAAAATGACCAATTAATTTGGCTCGCTTTTAACGCACCCCGAATTCGCGTGGTTTCGCCTAACTAATCAGTGGCAAATGCAACCGCTGTCTGGATCATGACTGACCTTTCGACGTGGGCCACTGCCGTCTCCGCCGAATTGGAGAGAGAGAGAGAGGATATTACAAAGCAAACTGGAATTAACAAAGACAACGAGACCAACTCGAAATCGTCATCTACGTTCGTACGAGGATCGTAATAACTAGGTTAATGACGATCATACTCGTTCGTTTACCGACAATTATAACGACAACGCGATCGGATGTTAAATAACATCGAATCGATCAAATTAAATTCGATATTCCTGCGTGGAACGTGGCCAAACGTGTTTCCGTCGATGTGTTAAATTTCTAACTGAAAAGAAGGAAGGAATCTTAACCTGTTAGGTAGGTATAACGACGTTTTTCTTCATGCCCGGAAGACTACCAATTCTTTGAACACTAATTATTTAATAATTTTAAATTATTAAATTTAATCAATAATTTAAATCTAATTAATCTAATGTAAAAAATGGAAAAATAAATGGGTTAGAAATTTCTAATTGTTATTACGAACTGACAAAATGATATTTACCAGAAAAACATCACTTTTCCGATTTTGTCACTTATAAGAGCTGAAATCTGTCTGCAACTTCTCGCGTTCTCGTTCGATGTAAAACTGGCTGATATTCTTTTTATATATATTTGTAATTTTACCATATCTTGATTTTGAAGAAAAAACTTCAAGGAAACACGCATCTCTCAAAAAGTTGTGCTGGAATAAGTTCATTCCCCGTAATCACTAATTAACTTTAACGTCCTCTGAGAGGGGACAGCGGAGTGCAAAGGATTAACTTTGACTTTAATAGTTTTTAACAAATAACATATAATTAAATTTTTCTATGAAAATAAAAATAATCAGTAAGTTGAAAACAATTTTCTTGTATTACTTGAGGTGTGACGATATTGCTTATCACGAAAGAAATGATCCCCAGTGTGAAAAGAGTTCGACCAAATTTTATTCCCCGCTTAACAGATTAACGGAAATCTGAATTTATTTCTAAAAGTCCACCGAATCGTGCCGCTAATTTAATTCTAGAAAAATAGACGATAAGAGATGGTATTGCATGACAAAGTCCGAATTTTTGATATAAAGCAGAGCGAAGGGAAGCGACAGAGGCACGGCGGAAACTCCCCAAGGCGACCGTCTCAGGCGGAATATAAGTTAGTTTAACTGAATTTCAAAATTTCAGTGTATCGGCTATTTGAATTGTAAATATGCGCTACTATGTCGAGCATCGCCGCATTTAGTAGCATTTAAGGAAGTTTCGTCATTCGAAAGCGCCTCGCATAAAAGAAAAGAGAGTGGAAAATCGGAAAGTGGAGACGAAGAACAGAACGGCACGAACTAATTTAACGCGAGACAAAAGAAAATCCGCCGACGAAATTCGCAAATACGTCCGGCAAAATCGATTATGAGAATTGAATCCTCGGCGCCGCGACAACTCCTACGAATAAAAACGAAAATAAGGAACTTCAACGATCCAAGTCCATTTTAGCATTTGATCTGCATTCTTTATCCCGAATAACGAAAGTCATTTACAGCATCATCTCCCTGACCTAATTAAAACGATCGTAACCAGAGTCTGTTCACTTTGGCGATCTTTGACGCGTTAAACGCCATGCCGGCCCCCCAGGACCGGTATTTTGCTCAAACAACATCAGTTTTCGTTCAATCAAGACTTAAGGAATAGAATACAACATTCAAAAATAAGTTAATGTAATTTATTAAAACAGGATAATCGCGGTTCCTGACACTTTTGTTCAGTCTGAGGCTCTAGTTAGGTCCGGGCATTTAACGACCCAAACTTAAATACCCGATAATAATTCTAGACCGTGCATCTCTCGCTAACGTGATCGAAACCATTGTAACCAAAGTCCAGGTACTTGAAGATTCGATTAACACTAGAACTACCGACCGGTCAAAATATATCAATTGTTCACAAGATCTTGTCTTGAAATTGTATTTAATATTTTATAATGATTTTATGACTTACTAAATTCATGTATTTAATAATATTATAAATTATTTTGATCCCCCACTTCCATTTTTCTGATACATCAGATTTTTTTTTGTTTGGCCAGTTTTCTCAGCACTTATTTCAACCGTATACAACTGCCAATAAGAAAATGACCGAATACTGTACTGAGTGGGTACTGTATTTCAACTGTATAGAAAATTCTGAAAATTTGGAAAAACCCAATTAATTCAACATTACAAATAACGATCGATCAAAATGACCGGTTTGGTAGGAATAGGTACATAACAACCGTTGGTAGTTCTAGTGTCAAGATCTTATCGAGCTGGAAAACATCAGTGTACTAAATCCTTTCACTGACGCCAACATAAAAGTCGACCATAACCAGCCAACATTTTGGACTCTAACCTCACTCCATCCCCGTCAATTCGCAAAGACGATCGGAGCTCTTCCAGTCCCAGAAAAACATTGCAAGAGTCCTTAGAGGAGTTCCATTGGACTTGGTTTCACCTAAGACTCGATACTTTTGAAAGATAGACTCTAGAATGCCTGTTCTGGCGTGAACGCTTGTCCGTTCGATTTCAACAGACTCTCGCCGTGCACATCAACACTCACACACACACACACACAGATGTTAAGAGAGACGAATAGGCACACACTCGTGAGAAACCCTCTTTTATCCAAGCTGTTGCGGGACGCAATGGCGCTTCGCCATTCGTCCGCCGTGTTCGTGGAAGGCTCTCCGCACCCTACGGTATTTCAGAAAACCAGTTGCGCGTATGGCTTCGTTGGAGACCTTCCTCGAGGAGGTAACAATGCGGCGCGGCACACGGCATGCGCCGGCATACCATAGGAGTGCGTACGGGATAGCCGTAAAGGCGACTTATGTAAGTGCGGCCGCGCGTACACGCATCCCTCAGGTATATAAGCGTTTGCTAAGGTCGTTGTCGTGCTCCTGATCGTCGGCCCGCCTTCGATGGGAAAGAACGGCCTAGGATTTAGTCTTTTTTCTCATTTTCTGACTTCCCCTTCTCAAACGGGATCCGTGAAGCTGCTTAACGCTAGATTTACGTACCTAGCCAATTTGACTCGCTTAGAATTTTATCGCTGTGTATTGGGTTGTCCGGAAAGTTCGTGCCGATTTTCGTTGTTTTTTTTTTAATTTATTTATTATTTTATTATTTACATTATATTTTTTATTGTATTCTATTATATGAACCGATATGGAACTACGCGATGACGAAATTAAAATGGAGAAGGAAGCCAATAGGATTAAAATTTCGAGCAGTGAAGTCGAAGATCTTCCTTATGTGTCACCTACCTAAAAAAGAGTCAAGTTCGAACATCGTGCTACAGAACTAGGTGTGATAATACAAATATTTGCGGAAAATGTATTTCAAAAGCAGAGTTTATACATATAAAACCTTTTCGATGATGTTTTTAACAATGAATCGTTCATTTAAATCGATTAGTAACTATTCTTTTTTAAATTCCAATTTTATTGTCAGTCAAGTTGGCTCGTTTCGGTAAAAGTAGATACGCAGCCAACCATCCAATGTTAAGTGTTGCGTCTCATATTTCCTTCTTTGCAGAAACGACGTAATTTCTTTCCTCGTTATGGTTCGATCTAAATATATTTCGTGGTATGCTCGTGTTTTTCGCGAAATCTTGGCGACGGTTGTATTTAATCGCGAGATTGAGAGCGACGGCTTATTATTTATTTTATTATATTTAATTATATATTTAATTATATATTATTATTATTACGGACATCTTTGAAGCTAGATTTTTATTAGGGATAGGATTGGAATTCTTCTTAACCCGCGTGGCGTGATTACACTACAATGAACGGAATTAGAAATCTCGATGAAAAATCGATGACGCGCAAACAGTCGATTCGTGTCAGTTTAAATCGCAGGTACGGCGGCATGCTGGACAATAATCGCGAATAATTTGATTGCGATCATCGCTACTCCGCATCGAGGCACGACTAAGCCATCGTCGTTATCGAATTCTCCGGGAACGTTCATCTGCCGTATTAAAGCTGCATTCAGACCGCGGACATTCGTTCGTTAACATTATTAACGAGTTCGTCGGTCCGTTCGCATCGTTCGATCGCGATTCCAACGTGAATTTAGAACGATGTCGATATCTCGTCGATTTTTAACGAGCTCCTTTGCTCCTGACAAACATCGCTTTCTCTACAATTAACAAACCGTTTACACGCGATCTCGCTCGTTGAAAATTAATTGGATCGTTCGTCGTATTGACGCTAAACGGAAGACGTGATAAAATCCGTGCGATTCGCTGTTTCGCAAACGTCCATTGTGCTATGAGCGAAGAACTACCGACTCGTGTTTTGTTATTTTATTAAATCTTCTATTGTAATAAGTTTACCGGAAAGTTCGTGCAGATTTTCGGTTATTTTTTAAATTTATTTATTACTTTATTATTTATATTATATTTTTTATTATATATATAATAAATACTTATATATATTATATAATTATTTTTTTTT
>JAITYT010000658.1:949660-963858 GCA_025433975.1 Liostenogaster flavolineata | reverse complement strand
AATAAATCTTCAAAAAAAAAGAAAACATTTTTCTTCAAAATCGGCACGAACTTTCCGGACAACCCAATACATTTTAGATAGATCAATTAATATTTAGTGGGCATTATAATTTTCATCGATATTAACCACCTCTTCGGGAATAAACCAAGCACACAAGCAGAAATACAATGGTCGAAAAAGTCAATGTTCAACATGATATGACATTATATGACGGAATTTTCCTTCCTTCCACACGACAAGAGGGAAAAAAAGTGGTACGAATCGCTCGTTAAAGAACTCCTACCGACAATAAAATCTTCTTTTGTTAACTCCTTCCCTACGACGACTCCGAATTCTCACGCCCTTTCATCAATTTCAACGTCTTTCGCATTTATACGCCATATTCTGCCTCCGTTGTATTGACTACAGACACACGTGCTCCTCTTGGGTCGTCAAGGATGAAATTTGTAGAAAAGCTACAAATTTTTACGAATTAACTCCAAATTTCATTCTTGACTACGTAATATTGGGTGGGCAACTAAGTGATTGCGAATTTTGTCAATAGAATTTGCACGTTATTTTGTTTTGTCAACGTGATCGAAGCACCTAACCTATATGTTTTCTTGTTGTTTAGACTTCCTTTAATTTAATGAAAAAATTCTATCGATTATGAAAATGCCTGAAAGATGGCAAAAGATCATCGACGAAAACGGACAATACCTAATTAAATAAAGCTATATTTTTAAGCAAAAATGTGTAAATCACTTATTTTTTTTCTTTTCTTATTTAAAATCCACAATCGCTTAGTTGCCAATCCAATACGTTCGTCATTCCGTCGAAATCGAGTTTTTGTCCGCCACGTTTCCTTTTTTGCACGAACGAAATGGTAGCGTTTACTCGAAAGAAAATTTCGAGTCGAACCCCAGGAGCCCCGCGACCCCGCCAATCGTCGCGTCACGCAGCATGTCTTCCTTACGCTTCCACGGGCGACAAATAAGTTGAAGTGCGAGTCGGGACAGCGTGCGACCGCCCTGAAAGCGGCTGCCACGACGGCGAGTCGGAACGAGGGGAGGATTCACAATGGCGAAAGGAATATTTGCCCCTTCCCCTCGGTCACTCTTCGACTTTGAAAGAGGAGGGTCGGCAGCCCCGATCCTTGGGGGCCTTCAGCCGTTCGGTGCCGACTGGAGCGCCTACATCTTTCGAACGTGACGCGTTTTACCTGTATCATCGTAAACGCATACGTCAGTACCGATCCGCGCGTCGGTTGGGATCGTTTCTACGCCTCGCGAAGTCTACGTTCGTTTTTCTCAGACACGTCGTGTTTTTTAAGTTTTTATTTCGGGTGTGATATCGCGTTTGCATACGTCGTACGTTATACTAGGCCATAGTGTAAGTGTACTTCTTCTCGATATGACGTCTACGCCTATGTCGTCGTGAATAATACGTCAATATTGATCTGCAAGATCGGAACGTTTGTTCGCCGCGAATCTGTTGGAATCGTTTGTTCTTCCTCACGAGACCTCACGAAAAATGTTTTTCCGGATACGTTGTGTTGTAAGTGTATTTCTATTCAACATAATGTCTACGCTTATGTCGTCGTGAATAACTAGTCAAGATTAATCTGCAAGTATAATCGGAACGTTCATTCGCCGCGGATCTATTAGAATCGTTTGTTCTTCCTCACGAGACCTCACGAAAAATATTTTTCCGGATACGTTGTGTTGTAAGTGGCTTTCTGTTCAATATGACGTCTACGCCTATGTCGTCGTGAATAACAAGTCAAGATTGATCTGCAAGTATAGTCTGAACGTTCGTTATTCCTCACAAGACCTCACGAAAAATGTTGTTCCGCATAGATCGTGTTGTAAGTGTACTTCTTCTCAATATGACGTCTACGCCTATGTCGTCGTGAATAATACGTCAATATTGATCTGCTTGTATGATCGGAAGGTTTATTCGCCACGGATCTGTTAAAATCGTTTGTTATTTCTCACAAGACCTCAGGATAAACGTCTGTGAAGGTGTTGTAAAGACGAAATATATAACTTCTCAAAACGAATATAATTTAATTGAAAAGTGCGCAACACTGATAATAACAATAATGATACAAACGATTGTAGTAATTACAATGAAATAGGGATTAAATAATAGATATGTACGTGCATATGTACAGTGCTTACGAATCGATATGCGAGCGCGTGTTCGCGTTACGAGACCATTTTCGCGAGGGAGCTCTTCTCGAGGGGGTCCTGCCGGTCTAGAAAGTTCGATAGCGCGTCGGTTGACGCTCGCCTATTGTTTTCCCCTACGCCGAGAACAGGCATCAAAATAAACTACTAACACACATTGTGTTTATTCTAGAACCTTCGAATTGTTAGAACATTCATTTATTATTTCGGTTACTAGAAGAAACCAACTGCGTCTGTTTCAACTGTGATGCAATGGTCGTCACACGTTTTTTCGGATAAGCCGTGTTATAAGTATATTTCTGTTCAACATGACGTCTACGCCTATGTCGTCGTGAATAATACGTCAATATTGATCTGAATGTATAATCGGAACGTTTGTTCGCTGCGGATCCGTTAAAATCATTTTGTCCTTTCTCACAAGACCTCATGATAAAAAATTCTCTCGGATGCGCCATGTTGCGAATGCGTATGTCTATGACGTCATGGACACGCCAGGATCGATCTGCACAATATCGGTTGGGATCGTTTGCTCGCCTGACGGAACCTCATAAAACCTCACCGTAAAAGTTTTTTTCGGCTACCTCGCTGCGTGTAAAACACGCAAACTTCGTCCTGCTTCTGGGGTCTAATCGCTAAGTTAAGAAGGTTAGAGTGAAAGGGCGGATCACTGCGGCGTGAAATTGGTGTACGACCGTGTGAGGTTTTGCGGGTTCTCTATACACGGCTATTAACGGTGAATCCTCCGTGGATTATCGAGTTTAGTAGCGACACTGACGTCACCGCCACTGTCACGTGGTCACCTCTAAGCGTGAAACGCAATCAGTCCAGCGTAGGACGCTGTTGAGTCTAAAGTTTAAACTCTAAACGAAGGTAACAATCGAGTTGGTTAATCGAAAGGTGGAATAATCGTTGTGCTAACGTTTCTGTGATACTTCGCACGTGACCTAGTTGAGATCCCGATTCTTTCGAAACGATCAACGATTCCGCTCAGTCAACGACTCGAACGTAGCAGGCTGAGTTTGGAACCGCAAAAAATCGTAATTATTTTCTTAATTTGAGCGAGCAATCGATGTATTTTAAATCAACATCTGTTGACTCGAATGCATGAGCCGTTCGCAACCCAAAGCGATTAACTTACTTGTTACACTTAAAATAACTTTCTTTAATAATCAGACTTAAGATAGTACACGATAACAATTTGTACGGCCGTTGAATAATAAATGTTTTTTCTTTCCAAGAAATGGATAAAAATTTATCGGTACACATTTTCTACATTTTCTTTCATGGACTTGGTCGTTTGAGCAAATGAGCGACTCACGCACAATTTACTTATACATAAACATAGCCTTATACAGATATTTAACAAAGATGTAAAATAAATATTTAATGACTATTACTTTCTTTACCAGATTTTAACTTATCCAAAATTTGTGCCGTGTTATACAAATCAGTCTTATGTGAACAAGAGGGTCTACTGTATTCTCATCGATGCGTGCTCCAAATTCAACACCGAATTCACCGGTTGCAAAGTCGTTCGAACGCGAGTAAAAGAAACCCGTAAGGATGGAATAATAATGACGGAGAAGGTATTATACTCGCCGTATGACGCGTATAATAGTCGAGGATCGTGAGAAAGACTCGTGGAACTTAAAATAGCAATTTATGGCTAGAAGACCGCAAGAAGACACGCTGCATTCGCGATTCATTTGCCTCATACAGCTCGCACGTTAGGACTTTCGAGAGATTGTTTTACACTGGTGAGGCCTCCGCTTGACAGTGAGCTGGGCGCGGGTCCTTGATGCTTGGTAACTGAGCATCGATGCTTCCACACTGATTCGCTAGCATCCTTGGAACGCGTATTGTTTACGAGACTCGTTGGATCAATTTTCCATGACTCGAGTTCCACGAGTTCCATAAGCTCTTCTTCAACCATCTTCTTGGTATCTCTTTGATGTCCAATAGGTGATACCTTTTTGCTGAGTGACCAAAAAAAAGATTGGCTCTTTGGCGCTCGTTGCATTGAACTAGGACGTTATCATCGTTCTTCATCCAATAGCCGTAGGTAAAAGATAAATAATGCAGTTAGGTAATTAAATTGCTTTTTAGTAATAATGTCTTTCATATCTATCACTTCATCTACTATTAAACAGTTAAGCGTGGAACTTAGTTTAAAAAAAAACCCACAGAGTGTGCGGAATTAAAATCGAGCAATGACTTTTAGCATTTATTTTTATTTTTTTTATATCTTTATTATTTATTATTTATTAAAAGCAAGAATTTTCTATTTTTCACGATTATACACGTCAAATATACTTAACTGGTTAAATTAAATTGTTCGGTCATGCCGCTTCACATCTCACTTTAAATCCTACGTAATTGAAATTCCGGCTCTAGTCGCCTTTTGTACATGGTCAAATAAAATCCGATTTTTATCGTCGACTCGTTTGTAAATTAACAACTTGCTTCCGTCAGGAATAATGAAGAAGTTATAATAGATATCACATTTGCCAATATTTCTCTGATAGACGCGTTTACGTCGTCACGAATATCTATAATAAAATTACTCAATGTCCGCAAATCGTCGGTAATATCGCGCAAAATTCCCATTGGCAATTTTTTCATTGAATTTCCCCGTCTTCCTCCCGATCTCTCTTGCCTCTTACGCGGCTTTAACGAGGCCTTCGTCGTCGACCGTGCCGCACCGCACTGTGGATCGGTCTTTAACGAATTCCGATCGCTTCCAACGTAGAAAGTGTCCGGCGGCGTGGACCCGAAGGCTACCAATTGTCGGCTGTTTGCCCGCACAGTCTCGTCGTGGTAACGGTCAAGCGCGTATCGCGACGACGGGGCCACCGAGTCCTTCGGTTTCTCTTCACTTTCCTCTTCCGTCACTGGACGATCGTTCGTCTAAATTTTTCGTCGGTGTTGACGCGAGGATTTCTTCTAACTTTATCGAAGGTTCGAGAGATAATTTCGTTCCTCTTGGATACCCAAAATCGCGCGTGAAAATTCGGTGTCTATTTCTCATTGCGTCGATCCGCCGCAAAAGTGTTCAACGATCGACAAAAAAGTGCAGAAACTTTATTGGAAATTGATCGGATTCCAGCAGTCGGTGATTTCCGTACGTTTTATTGGATTTTTAAGTGAACGAGACATTTTTAAGACTTATTCGTTCGAAGTGTCGCAATTTTAACGAGGGAAAAGTTTGTTTTGTTGAAACTAAGCCTCTAGTGTCAATGCTAGAAAGCGTTGAATGTTAGAAAGTTGATCCCCACACTCCGCGTAATCCGCGAGTGCATCGAGGATGCGCGAGACTGTCAGGCTCTTTCGGCTCCGGTGAACATTTTTTCTGAGAAACGATTCTCGCTTCGCGGACGTTTCCAGTCTCGAGAGATCAACGAAATAGTTCGTTCAATATTTCCAAGATCCCGCTTGAAAACTTCGTCTTCGCGACGATCTTGTGATCGTTAAGTCTTCCGTGTTTTTATTAGGTTGGCGACTAAGTTCCCGCTGTTTTTAACAAAATTTTTTTTTAAACGGCGGGAAGTTAGTCGTGAACCTGATATTTTGACTTTAGTAAAATTTTTTTTACGAAATGATTATCTTTGCTTGCCATTCGTTTTCAGTGTCCTTCGATTCGCTTCAAAACGATTCCTGTGAATCTTGAGACATCGACCAAAGGTTTCGTTCAAGATTTTCAAGGATCCATTCGGAAACGTCGTTTTTGTAACTGTTTTGCGATCGTTAAGTCTCCCCTGCTTTTCTTTCGTCCTCGTGTCAAAGACACGACGAATAACGATACTATTGACTACTTTTTTGCTTCCATTTCTTCAGCACGGTGACGATTAATCACTGTTTTAATCTAGGCTCTCGCTGTTAAGGAAATCGGACGCAAAGGCGCAAGAACAAGAAGTTGGCTCGACTCAAGAAATGCGTTAACTCTTTCCAAGCTCCTGGTTTTCGTTCGTTCTATTTGTCAGTCGTGTCATTTTTTCATTGGGCGACGTTTCGGGTTTTTATTGGTTCATCGTTTTTCCCTCATCGATCAGCGAAAATACACTTTATCGAATATAAAGGAGTAAACGTGAGTCTTCGGTCTTCTTCCTGGCTAAATTCGCAGATAATTCGTTGATTCGTTAGCGATTGATGATTATTTTATTACATCCACTTCGCTGAAAATTACCGGGCATTCGGCACCGTTGCGAGCCGATACGTGAAAACCTGAAGACCTGAAGACGTTTATGAGTCGTTCGTCTACGCACGTTCGACACGGAGATTCTTGAAATTCTTCGTATAAGACGCATCGTTTCTGTTTTAGAATTCCGAAGGTTCTTCTCTAGCCTCTTCTTTTGACGCGACGTTCTCCTTTTCAGTCATCTACCTTTTTACGTCTATCTTCGCTGTGAACAGCGTTCTAAAATCAAAGGTTTCGCGATAAAACGTTGTCCGCACATTCTTGTAAGTGGGAGTAAAAATGATCGAGATGAACGGAACGAACGAAGTGAATAGAATGATCGAAATAAACGAAACGAATGAAGTGAATGAAATGATCGAAATAAACGAAACAAACTAAGTGAATGGAGTGATCGAAATGAATGGATTGAACAGAATGATCGAGATAAACGAAAAGAACGAACGAAGTGAATGGAATGATCGAGATAAATAGAGTAAATGAAATGATCAAAATGAACGGAATGAACGAAATGATCGAGATGAACGGAACGAATAAAGTAAATGAAATGATCGAAATGAACGAAACGAATGAAGTAAATGAAATGATCGAAATGAACGGAGCAAACTAAGTGAATGGAATGATCGAAATGAATGGAATGAACAGAATGATTGAGATAAACGAAACGAACGAACGAAGTAAATGAAATGATCGTAATAAACGGAACAAACTAAGTGAATGGAATGATCGAAATGAATGGAATGAACAGAACTAACGAAGTGAATGGAATGATCGAGATAAATGAAACGAACGAACGAAGTAAATGAAATGATTGAAGTAACCGAAACAAACTAAGTGAATGGAATGATCGAAATGAACGAAACTAATGAAATGATCGAAATGAATGGAACGAACGAAGTGAATGGAATGATCGAGATAAATGAAACGAACAAAATGATTGAAATAAACGAAACGAATGAAGTGAATGGAACGATCGAGGTGAACGGAATGTTGTTCCTTTCTTCTCCTTTTGCCTCTTACGAGCCGTTAAATTCGACTGTTAAATTAATAATTATTACATCGCGCGCGAAAACGAGCGATAATTATTAGTGCGCGTGAAGCGTGACGGAGCTCGTTTTACGATTCCTTCTTTCTTTCAACGGCGAGCGCGCCATATTAAACGCGCGTACTCACTTTCGCCGTCGCGCAACTCGCCATCAAATGCAAATCGAGCCAGATCCATGGATTAAAGATGTCTTCGGATAACGTCAAAGCGATACGTTCCCGATTACTTTTTCTACTTTTACGCTTTCTGCGCTACGATCGTACGTGCGCTTATTTACCTGTTCCCTTCTTTCTTCAATCGCAAGTCTATTCCAAAGCGTCATACTCGTCGTACTCGTTGGAGTATGACGTCACGATTCGTATCGTAATGTTTCCTTATTCGGTGGACAAATTTTTGAACGCGAAGGAAAGTGTTGCTGAACCAAGACGAGACATATTTGAAGGAAAGAAAGTGACTTGTCGAAACTATCTCAATAATACGGTTTTCATAATAATGCATTTCATAATTATTTCCCGTGATAATGCACTCTACAAAGTTTGCGCTAAAAAATAAAATTAAGGTAAATTTGCCTGCTGTATTTATAACAAGTTGATGCGGATAATTTCTGTTCGTACGATTGAAAAAGTCCTATTATTTATGGAATGACAATTCGTCCGTTTGGAAATCTCTACTCGATCGTAGTTGCAAAAAATTCCAAGGAAAATTAGCGTTCATATCTATTTATTTATACCTTTTATTAGGTCAACCGGAAAGTTCTGTCGTCTCTGAATGAAAAGAAACCAATACGTTTTCGAAAGATTAATTGACCTGTTAACCGGGTGGGACGTACAAATACGTCAAACGTAATTTTGTATTTTCCTTTGTGCTTTATGTATAAATAAACGAAAAATAATTCAAGCGTAAATTTAATAGCAATTAAAAACATAAAAGCAGAAATAAATAAGCATCGTTTATTTATATATAAAGCACAAAGGAAAATACAAAATTACGTTTGACGTACTTATACGTCCCGCCCGGTGAACAGGTTAATATTTGCCGAATAATATAATTTCGATGGTTGCTGACCATCTCTTCTCGTATATGTCGAGCACATACATATAAGTGCAATAGTCGAAGGAGTCAATGTCGTGAAGTTCGTGATGGCATTATGTGACGGAACTTTCCGGTAGACCTAATAATATTGGGTTGTCCGGAAAGTTCGTGCCGATTTTCGTTTTTTTTTAATTTATTTATTATTTTTTATTATATAATTAATTTTTTCTTCAAAAAAAAAAATAAATCTTCGAAAAAAAAGGAGCAATTTTCCGAACAACCCAATTTGCTCGATCTCGCCTGGACCCTCCTCGAGGGCCTTCCCCTCTCGCGCGCGCCATTTTGCGCATCTTACGCCGAAGAGAAAAGACAACGCGAATAACGAGGATGATCGACTTTATCTGGAGTAGCGACCCCCATAAACCGTTATCGGGCCGGAACGAGAGCGTTTGGGACACGGACGCACGAGCAAGGCACAAAGGACGCTTCGTTAGGCATTGGAGTCTCCCGTAAACGTGGGTGGAGATCGGTCATGGTGTTGTGTGACGCATAGGAAAAAGCCGTCGGGGCTCTGGAGGGAGCCGACCGCACGACCGAGAGACGGATTGATAGCGAAGAAGGGAGACAGAACGAGAACGTAGAAGAGGGAAGAGAGAAGACAAGATAGCGAACGGCGAACGAAACCTTTCCGAGCTAAGGCAGGGGCAAGACGAAGCTAGACGGATGGTAAGGGGCAGGAAGGAAAGGAAAGGAAAGGAAAGGCCGGCATCTGTCATTCGTGTAACGACCGACGGATCGCGAGGATCCTCCGAGGATCCACGCTTCTTTTCGGCGATCGAGCGCGTCTCGTTCGAGTGTTGCGCGTATCTGAGAAGCAATTTCGTCGTAGAGCACGGTGATGACATCGTGGAAATCAAGGAGAAAAAATCCCGAGTCCGATAAGCGGCGATGACGACGCCGTTAGGCTACGAGTTACTCGAACAGGCTTCTTGGAGTTGAAGTTTTGCCGATCGTATCGTGGTTCATTAAATAAAAGTATTTTTTTAGCATCCGCTTTGATCGTAAACGAGGTAAAAACGCAAATACGAGATTCGCGTTTCAAAACGAAAGATTGTGAGTCCGATAAATTGTGTTTGTGATAATGTGCTTAGACTGAACGGTGATATTGCGAGTTGTGGTGCTTGAAAATATTTCGCGCAGTTGAAGTTTTGCCGATAGAATCGTGGTTGGTTAAATGAAAGAATTTGTTCAGTCTCCAATTTGATCGTAAACGAAGTTAAAACGCGGGTATAAGTTTCGTCTTTCGAAAGGAAAAATTGCGAGTCTGATAAATTTTGTTTGTGATAATGTGCTTGGAATGAATGATGATATTACGAGTCATTTGAAAATGTTTCGTAGAGCTAAACTTTGGCCGATGTTATCGTGGTTCATTAACCCTTTCCAATCGTATGTCGCCATATAGTCGCCATCCTACATTTTATTATTATACTAAATCAGCAAGTTAAATCGTAATATTTTCCCATAAAAATATTTTCATTTTGATCGAATATGAAAAAAATCTCCGAGTTGATTGGTTGAGCTTTCTCAAATATAAATACGAGTGCAAAGGGTTCATTGAAAATATTCGTCGTGATTTCCGATTAACATTGACAATTAATTTTCGCATGAATTCTTAAGTAACGAAGGCATCGATGAAACGGCAGACATAAAAGCGACGAGAAAAAGGACGATGTTCTGTCTCTGTTCTGATCCTCCGTTGATCTCGAAAGAAAGTAATTTCGTTTTTTCCCAACAGTTTTTCATTTAAAAAAACATAAAAAGTAACGTTCTTTCATTTAAAAAACGAAATTACTTTCCGAACAACCTAAAATTTAGGTTAATAGGTGCAGCTTGATATTTAGGTCCTGTTAGATTTTATTTCATTCTTTATCAACTTTCTTCCCTACGACTCTTAGATAGAAAAGCGAACGTCTCGTCGTAATCTCCAATAAAAGACGAATCGATCGATCGATCGATCGAATCGAATCGAACAGATTTCTGCTCTGTTTCGTCAGTGATATTTCGTCGGTCTGCTTGCAAAAAATCGCGTAATTCGTACGATTCGGGCGCTTTATCTTCTCTCGTTTTCTCTTCGATTTCAACGAATTTCGCCCGTGAGAAATACGCATTGATGTAGAAAAGAATTTGGAGAAGGTGAAAGGAAGAGAAAGTTTATAATTCATCGATTAGATTCGCAAAATTTTACGATCGAAGTGTCTACATTTCCAAGGATATTTCTAAGCTACGAGAATTTCGACTGTCGAACTGTTTTAGAAACAAATGGTTGGCCGTTAATCGAATGTTATGCGCGTGCGCACGTGGTGCCGATGTCCTCCAATAATCAGGAAATTCCAACGATTCTTACGCCACCTCCATATTTATATCGACGATTACGAAATCTTCTAACAAGACGTTTTAGAAGTCGATATCAGAAATAATCTTTGGCCTCTCTCTTTCACGAGACGTTGAATTCCCACAGTCGCGATTAATTTAATAAGTGAGAGGATCAGCGGTAAAGTGGAATGATCCTTAGATACGAGTTAGAAACGCGTGTCATTGCGATTTCTTTCGCATCTTCGATTTTATCTTCGTTACCCTTCCATCGGATCGTTCTAATTAAATCTTCGCGGAGTCTTAAATATTTTCTAAAAATTTCATTTTCTGCGAACACGTTTCTGTACGCATATTGAAAATATTTTCAAGCCGAAGCTATTTTGCTTAATCTTTTTTTACTCGACTTTGTCTTAAAAAAATCGCGAACAGATTGTAATCCAAAAATTTGACTGTTTTAGATCTTCTGTGATTTGTGTCTTTGAACAGAAAGATCAGGTGAGAAAAATAAGAAACGGATGATATCGGACACTCGATAAGCGAAGAAGTCTGTTTAATAAAGATAAAGTTTAAAATGAAACCATCATTCTGTGATTCGACGTGAAATAATCCTTTCTGTATACGCGACGAATGGCACGCGCACGAAACAAAATTACGAAAAGACATCAGTGTCTTCGCTTTTACGCCCGGTCGGTGACAAAGGATCCGATGAAATTGGTTTTGATAGAATCCCCCTTTGAGGATGAAAAATTTCGCGAGACGAGTCGACGGCGGTAGTAGCAGCAGATTACGAGCTACCATTACTAGGCTCGTTCTACAAAAATTCACGTGAAACCGCCGTAAAGCAACGTAAATTCGTCGTTTTCTAACGCGTCACGTTCGAATAGATGTGGAAAAAATGTTGAACCTCTGAACAAATCGAAATTGCATTTTATGACAGTAGAGTAAAAAAGAGGGAGAATAAAAAGAAGTTTGTAAGCTTCGTTATCGATAAAATGTTTCTTCCAGAGCCCATAAATATTTTATTGGAAAAATCACAACGCAATTCTAGATGCATCAAGATGTTGTATAAAACCTACTAGACCAACTAGTCTGACCAAGAAATTAAAAATTAATCATTCTAATTGTTGATAGATAAAGTCGAGAATATTATTTATTTTTATTAGGCTTTCACACACGTTTCTATTCTTTGCAGACTACCTTTGGTTTTTATCACGGTATTCTTGCACGATTTTAACGAGAATCTACTCACTGTATGTCAAAAGGAAATTGGGTTTATAACATTTACTTCTCGTCTCGAACGTCCTGTTTTCCGTAGCATCGTTATGTTTTGCGGGATTACGTGGTCCATCAAGATACATCCAACAAACGTATCGAATTATAACGTTCTCTGTTACTCGCTCGGAATCATAAAGGCGAAACAGAGAGGGAAAGCGAGAGCAAGCAGCTGCAGCTGCACGGTCCTTTCCAACGGTTAAATTATAAAGGGTAGAAGCGAGATTGAAAGTGGAGACTTCTATTCCGTGACATATGTATTTTTCCTCCGTTTCACGTCCACGTGAAATTCGATGGATATTTTCACGACTGTCTTTTATCATTATTATTTTTTGTTGATAGTTTTTGGGATTATACTTTTAAAGAATATTTTTATTAAAGTTTGATCAATCACGTACGAGTAAAATCAACGTGATATTTCTTACTAGCTGAAGAAACTCCAAGAATTATCTCCAGGATCGAAGTATAAAATTGACTTTAACAAAGTCTAAGTGCGGTTCGTCTTGTCATCTTCCGGATTAAATAACGAATAACGTTCAGATCGGTGAACCGAAATGAAAGTTCTTCTATTTTTGTCTCACCTATACGTTTTACACCTAACCAATAGTCGGTTAAAAAATCTAGCGATCCGATACGAACATGTCTCTACATTGCATAAATTTCATCCTGCGTGCAAATGCTTGTCGACGGTCGGTCGAGTTCAAAGAGATCGAAACGTTTTCTCGTTAACGTATCTCTGACTTCTTTCTACAGTAAAAAAAAGAGATCGGAAGGGAATAAAAGCGACTAACGAACGTAATCGTTATTAATGCACCATAAAGCGCTACTGTTTCAAAAAAGCTAATTATATCTATTGGGTTGTCCGGAAAGTTCGTGTCGATTTTCGTTTTTACTAAAAATTTATTTATTATGTTATTGTTTATATTATATTTTTTATTATACATTTTATTATATATATATTATATAATTAATATTTTTCTTTAAAAAAAAGAAGAAAAAAATTGTTTTCAAAATCGGCACGAACTTTCCAAACAACCTAATATTAACGATAATTAACTAATCGTTATTAATCGTTGAAAAGTTGAAATTAAGAGTATCGAAGAATATTTTTTTCTGGGTTTTCTTTCCGTCGGGACAACAAAGAAGTTCCAATCCGTTAAAGCGCGTCGCATTTTAATTGATTGTTAACGATAACAGCCAAAGCGTGACGTGTTTCTACGAGTTAATTCGTTGTTCCTGCGAATCGTGATACGCGTACGAGGAAAGATTTCGTGGCAGGGAGAAAAACAAAGCGTAAAGAAAAAGGGACGAGGACAAGGTGGAAGGTGGAGTAGGAGAAGGAACACGTTGGAAGAGAGACGAGACGAAGGAAGGTCGAGCTGGCGCGTTACAAGGTGCGGTCTTCGTTGCATCGAGGTCGTCGCGATGCGGCCGATAGGCGCGCACACGCTTCCATGCATAAATAGAAGGCGCTTCGTTGCATCGGTGCATCAGTGGTGTGTTGACCCCGTAAGCAGGCTCGCGGCATATCGAGAGGCTAAAAATAGCTGGTTCCGGCCGAACCAGTTCGACTGAGAGAACGAGGCGGCGAGGAAGCGGGAGTGCGAAGGGCGTCGATGCTGTGCTAGAGGTGGTGGAAGAGTTGGGAGGGCAGGGAGGCGGTGAAAAGAGCAGGGAATAGAAAAAGATGTATACGAAGCGAGGTGAATATCGGATGAGAGAGAGAGAGAGAGAGGGAGAAAGGAATCTGAATGGATGCTGGCAATGGACCAGATTCAAAAGATGAACAAAGATGAAGAAGGAGAGTTCAATGTCGCGTGAACGTATATGCGAAGGCTCGGTGAATGAAACGCGTTAAATTGACGATAATGAAAGATGCTGCGTGACAATCGTACCGTGAGAGAGCAGAACGATGATTCGGGATGAATTCTATCCCAGATGCCAATCCTAAACAGGAAATTTCAATCACCGTGCTGTTGTACGAAGCTAGGAACCAATGGATGGTGAATTCGGTGTTAATTTGTGCCTACGTGTGGATCTAGGGCGACTCCACTTGATTGGATATAATTTTGGGGATTTTTAAGTTTCTTTAGGAGAGGATACAGGAAAGAAA
>JAITYT010000658.1:888790-910478 GCA_025433975.1 Liostenogaster flavolineata | reverse complement strand
ATATATATATATATAAATAAATATATAACATTTCTAAAACTTGTAATAAAAAAAAATTATTGTGATTTCGATTGGTCTTTTACTGTAAATATTTTATTTTAAAAAAATACTTCTATTCAATATTGTCAAATTCAGTAAGTAATATTTGAATGTCTTAAAACAATTTAAAACACTTATTATACATATTAAAATAACATTTTATTCCACAGTATTCTATTACTGTTTCCTAAGTTTTATTAAATCACACGCATTTAACACTTTGCTGACTGACTATATCAAACCAGAACTTTCTCGTGTGACCAGCGATTTTTCTGCACTGAGATATGTAATGATACATTGAAATAAACTTCAATGTACGTCGTATGCTCGCCGTGCGACGAAATGAAGTTTATTCCAATCATTTAAAGCTTTTATTTTAATACACTATGTGCGAGAAAGATATTGGCAGTAGCAGTGATCACTACTATCGAATGGCAGGAAGGATATTATAACCATTTGCACTCGAATTTTGTCTTCGCTGAAGCTTACAACAAAATTATTCGAATTTTCTTTTGTAATTTAGGTTTTATTTGGAAAAAAATTCATGAATGAAAATTCAAAAACATTCTTACACTCTTTAAAAAATTTCTTTCATTTCTAAAACATTTTCATTGTAGATGTTTATAATTTTGAACCGTATGGTATATTTCAAAACAATTTTCAGGATGTAAAGTTGGTTGGTTATCACAGGATTCGCAATAATAGGTTGTTAACCTTTTAGAATTTTCGGTAGAACAAACTAGACATTGTCTCTTGAGTCCAGCAGGCAATTGATCTATAATATGTACTTTTCCATTTAAACGTTGCTCTGTAATCGAAAATAACCAGTGGCGATACTTAAGTTGGTTGTTGGGAACTTTTCACTAGCTGCATAACTAATTTTTTTAACAAATTTATAACAAACATATAGAAATTAGTAATGCGTAAAATCACATTCAATTAAATTTCAATTTCAATGTCGAGAGACATGTTACAATCACAATATCAAACTTTGTCAGTACTTGGTAGGGGTACCTTCGAGTGCAAAGGGTTTTTGTTCGTTGAATACTTCGTTCTTATATATAACAAGGAGCTTTCTACCACGCAATTTTGTAAATTATCTCTGGCATGTCTTATCATGTTTTTTTTTACTCGGTGTTTTAATGTTAGTTCTAAGCAAGTAATGAATCTACATATGCATATACGTTTCCTGATGCAGTAAATGCATCTTTAGGCATTTTTGCTTAAAAAATGCCAAATGTTTTTATTACCTTAATTTTTAACTGCACGAGGTAGCATTTCCACTGCTATAGAAAAAAACTATGTAAACCTATAGAGATTAGTGTCAGTTCTAACTTAACACGTTGAGCGCGACGTCGATTTTGCTAGAATTTCCGTTCAGACGGTGACCACTCGACAACCGCCGAGTTAAAGTATAAACAGATACACAATGTTGCAGTCAATGCAAGAGTATCCAAAGTATACAAATGATTAAACAAATAAAAATGTAGTCGAGAACAGTCAGAAGGCGACCTTCAAAAATTACAACATTAAAACAACGTCCAAAGAAAATGTCCACTGTCGGTCCTTGGGGACTGACGCCGCCTGAACGGAAAGTTCATCGTCATCCAGGGACTGACTGATGTAGCGCTCAACGTGTTAATCGCATAAATTTGTAAAACTAGTTTGTATTTTCTAGAATACTAATTTTTATAGACCTTGCTTATGTTCACCTGCTAGGCGCTCGAAGACACTCGAGATATAATCTGCATACATGTTACTGTATTAAAATATTCTAATACCTTTCTCTTAAAGGAGAATCATTAACGTATCTCGGTGGAATAACATTAGCCTTTCTTCTTTAGATATTTTAATCAGTAAAATAACGAAGAGACTCTAAAATGCTCTTAAAATCTCTTAGCAACAACACGTTACTATAGTGACTTCCGTTAATGTCATCTTCCTTAACGGTACGCCACCATAGTGGCTTACTCGTTCATTTCACGTAATTTTATTTTAACGTGCGTTTACACCGTAGCTAAGAGGTTAAAAGTCTAGATCGCTTTCAGGCATAAATATTGTACAGACCAATGTAGATGCAGGCACGAGTTAGTTCGGGTCCGTTCAATGTTTGGTTACGAGAACGTGAGTATTCCTCGTAACCGGTCAGCAAGATATTACAATATAATATAATAAGTTCAAATTTATAATTAGATTTATGTAAATTTTCCCGAATATCCTAATTTTAACAATTACGACCTTCTTGAAGAATATTTTCAGCATATAACAATAAATTTCAACAAGTAAATTAATTCAAAAGTTAAATTGACTTATTGTCTAAAGTATGTTCTTTTCTAATATTTTTAAAAAAATCTTCAAATAAAAGTACTGGAAAGCTTTGATTTCTATCATAAACCTATTTGTAAATTGCATATATTTAATATTAAATTAAAAATATTGAGAAATAAAGTGTAAATTTATAATTAACGTAATAATTGAAATTCGATATCTATTATAACTAATAATATCGTATAAATGGAACTTAGAACTTAAAGACTTAGTGTAAGAATTTATCATATAATTAAGATTTCTTAAAAAATAAAAAAAATATCGTTATATAAGTAGAAAAATTGACTTCTGTTTAAAATCTTATATCTCTGGAGGTAGCTGTTTATCACTTTATTTTTCAGTAATTTTCAAAAGTTATTTACAAAGCTTACGTCGTCTAGAGAAATACTTCTAATTTAAACAAAAAAAGAGTAGAAAAAACTAATTCTTATATTATAGCAAAAACGACAGACTAACAATTACTCTTTACGTGTACTTACTACGTGAGCACGTGCGTATTTTTATAATTATTTTTAAACGACAGTTGCATACCTACTGTATCAGTGCTCGTTTAAATGTAAAATGTCTTCGGTTATGCCCGTTACAATTATTAAATATCGAAAAAATATGTGAGAAATAAAATGTAACTATTTCTTATACATATTTAAAATAAAGATTTTACAATTATGTGAGCACCTTTCATTTGTTACATTTTTCAGTATATCTTTATCGCTACCTCGCTTCAATCGCGCAATAAAAAATATAAAATTGTCTTACCTGTATTTTGTATAGTTTGTACAGATGTGGTTATTGCATTTGATGCTGTCTCTATGGATCCAGCTACCGTCGAAGCAATAGCACAATCCACCTCGTCCTGTTTACCATCTAACCTGTAAAACGAAAGCATGGCAATGGTACCAATTTTGTCTATATGAACAAATTTTACTTCAAGCATATATTTTTTAGGATTACAACAAACCTATGTTGTTTTAAAAGAGTACAATCTCCACCTTCAGCAACATCCAATTTGTAGACGTATAAATAACCATCGGCACTAGCCACCAGCAATTTTGGTACCTTGTGTACTCTGTATAATAGGAAAAAATTACGAACAGAAACATACAAATTATAACTTCGAATCTATCAGAACTTACACGGTAATGGCACAAACATTTTTCAAGCCTTGAAAAGGAAGATGAACACTGGCGAATGCTCGTCCTTGGTTGAAAACATCCGTTACTTGGGAAGGCAAATAATTGGCCGAAGCAGATACAGCTTTCGTTAAGTAACCCATCCAACTTTGGGTTTCTTCCGTTCCTTGACGAGGTCTACAGTAAAACTGTGTTACAAGATTGTTTTAAAATTCCCTTGAATTACGATAAAAAATTACATACGTTTCCTTAGGTTCTTCTAATTTGAAGATATGCACGGTTTCTGTATTACTCGAACAACAAAGAAACATAGAATCCATACTGAAAGCCAAACTACTAATCGATACGCATCTTTTTACGCCACGGCGAAATTCAAATAGTTTTGTACCTTCGTGAACCTGAAAAAAGAATACAGAACGTCTATGGGAGATCTGTTGGGTCGTCCGAAAAGTTTGTGCCAACCTTTAAGAAAAATTTTTTTCTTTTTTTTTTGGAGAAAAAAAATTAATAATATAATATATATAATTATTTATTTTATATATATATATAATAAAATATATAATATAAATAATAAATTAATAAATAAATTTTTAAAAAATCGAAAATCGGCACAAACTTTCCGGACAACCCAATATTTCATTCCGAAGAATAATATCAATATTATGATCAATGCAACTTACATGAAAGACCCTGATCACTGTACCCTTTTCGGACGCCGTAGCAACTTTGGTGCCATTGGGACTAAATGCAAGTGCAGCTAATGGACTATCGTGCGCTGGTATCATGGTTTTGGCTTGCTAAGAGAAAAAAAGGTTGATCTTAGAAAAATCTCCAGGATATTTCAAAATGTAACGCAATATGAAGAAATACTTACAAGATTAATCGCATCGAATATTTGAACTTCTCCAATTATGTTTGAACCTGGATAAGCCAGGTAACAATTATCACTGTTCATTGAAAGTGTACAAAGACCCGCAAGATTAGGTGGTGTATCACGAATTGTATGTAATACTTTCATGTCACGAATATTATGAATATATAAAGATTCCTCCAAGCAAACCACTAATCTCTGTAAAAAAAATTGCATTAATTTATCCTTTCTAATAAAATATATTCATAATTACTAGATATTATAGAATGATAAATTATTTTATTTTATCCCAACGTACCGCTCTGTTGAGCTTCACAGCCAAAATGGTATTGGAATAGCTATAATTACAGATTTCTGTCCCTTTTCTGAAATGACATACTCTAAGCTTACGGGGCGATGACAGACTAACGACTGCCACGAGACTACTGCTAAATAATCTTTCGACGATGCATATATCCTCGGTATCTAATAAAGAGAAAGTTGATATTGTTAATCGAAACTACTAAAATATAGGAGACCGATTATCGGTGCAATTTTACCATTATCTACTTTACAATTTATTTCTTTTTACGATAACTTTCTCAAATTTCAATATCGATTATTATCAAGATCTTAAAAAGGGTATTTGTTTTCTCTCCTCTTTACTTTTCGCAAATGCTTAATCTCAACATATTCGATTAACAGCTTCTCCCATAAACTTATCGACAAATTTAGTTACTTTGACTTTCTTCGTGCTCACCATTTTCGTATATCTTCTCGAGCTGGTCGAAGGAGTTAAGAGAAAAGAGTTTGTAGCCAGTCCTCGATCCCACCGCCAATGATCTGAAAAGAATCTCGCTGTAGTCCAGAGCGCATAAAATTTACCTTGGAATTCGATCGATCTCATGTCCATGTCGCAACCGTCGGACATAAATCGGCAAAACTGTATCGAAAGGAATCTTGCGGCAACATATTTTTAAATCGCTCGAAGTATAAAACCTGTCTCCTTAGAACGTCCCTGAAACAATAATAACAAAAAAACCACCGAGCAAAGTCCACGATAAAAACCCATAGAAACGACTTCCATCGATTCAAACAGCTGAAAAGAATGCACAGAGTCAACAGAAACTTGGTTAACGGGCTAACGGACAAAAGAAGCCAATCGCACGCGTATTGTTCTCTTCGCGATGGCAATAACGAGCGACTCTCGACTCGCTTACGTCGATGCATCGAAAAGGTGTCTCTCGTTAACGCGCAATTAATCGGTGAAAGGAGAATCGAATGACGCAAGTTGCGTACTGTTGAACCCGTGGAAGAATTACGGATCCATCGAGAGAAAAAAGGAAAGAAAATGAAAAAAGAAACATAAATACAAGAAGAAGAACACGGAGGATAGGGAAAAATTGGGAAGAAGACCAAAGTCCTAATTTTTTTTCGTATCGCCAAAGATGAGTTCGATCTCGTGCCTTCGTCGAAAGGGGGGAAGGAAGAAGAAGGTTAAGAAACAAAGAGCGATTAAGAATTTGGAATCGAGACAAGGCCAGATATACTCACGAGCAATCCTGATTGAAGTTAACAAAGAAAACACCACTCGGAGGATCGGCACTTTGATTTGCGAGGTTCATGAGTCCTGATATGCCGTATTTTAGTCCTTGCGTCAATACATCCACGTTACGTACAAGATTTTGCATAAATCGCACGAATGGCGCGCTTACAAATAATCCCAGAGTCCGTCAATGCAACTTCTTCCCTTCCTTTCCCCCTACTTCTTCTTCGTCGCTTCCTCCTCCACCTCGCGATTCCCTTTTCTTTTCCACGATTTTCGTTGGCGCTTCTGCTCGCTTCCGCTCCCACTATCGTCGATCGCTCCCTCTCTGTCCACACGTACGCGCACTACCACCACCACAGCGAAGACCGTCGCCCGCCTCTCCTCGGCTAGACTCGGCTCGACACGGGACCAACGGCCAGTTTTTCCGATACGAGCCTCCTACGAGTGACTGTGTGCGTGCGCTGTTATTCCATATCGAATAGGCCTGACGTGCGCAACTGGAAAATCGAGACGGGGAACGGGAACGGCGGTTCGAGTTCCGCTCGTTCCGTCGCCTTGACGACCGATGCGACTCCGCGTATAGTAATCAGCTGCTCTTGTTTCCCCATCGGCTGACTGTTGTTTTCTTTTTTTCTCCGTTGAATTTTTCGATCTTTCGTTCGCTTTATCGCGCTCGTCGAATCGTTCGAGCTCGTTTACGCGAATTTTCGCGCTTAACGAACGCGAGATTTCTTTTTTTTCGTAATTTTCTCGAAATTAGGCGAAATAATGGATGCCCGTTCGCTGCTCTACGGTTCGATGTAATTTTGATCGGGAAAGTTAGGTTCGATTGTTCGATCCGCGATTTTCTATCGTTACGCTGTTCACGCGATGATTGAACGAATTTCTTTGTTTTTCTTTTCTTTTTTAAATCGATTACGTAGACGATAATGAAGTAGACTTGATAAGGTTTTAAAGGTATTATAGCAGTTCTCTGCATTGCCGACCTCGCCTTCGTCACAAGTGCGCCACCTGTAGTGATCGTGGGAGAAGTAATTACGTTCTATTTTAATAGAAGAAACTTAAAAAAACCTTTGTCGAAAGAAATTGAAATTGCATGGGAAATAATTTAATTTTAGGGTATTAAGATACAAATAATAAACCCGAAGGAAGCGAAATATGGAAAACGATCGATAAGGAAATAAGAATATGTGCCGGAAGTATTCGTAAAAAATTAATTCCAAGTAAATTTTATTCGATTATTAATCGTCTATTAATCAATCTTTCCGAATGAGATGTAAGGAACGCTGTAAACTAAACGAATTAATTCTATATGTAAACACCAAGATACTCGTAATTTAGAGTGCTACTGATAAAAGATTAACACAGATACGGAAATAGTTACGTATGAAATACTTCAGAGCGATGTTTTTCTATTTTTGATGTACGTAGTTTAGTAAATTTTTTGACGAATTGTTGTAAATCTTTGTCAAGATGCATGGTAACTATAGAGATCGTCTCATTTACTAGAATGCAACACACAAATCACTTTTCTCTAATTACGACCAGTATATTCTGGATCGTTATCTTATAAGAAACCAGAGTTGTTTTTAATACACTCCTGCGAAGGCAATTTTGTCAAATATTGAAACAAGAAAGTCACGATAAAAATACTAGATCATCCACTGTCTGAAAATTTATCGTATTCCAATATTCGGTTGATCTTTTTACGTAATCTAATTTAACGAGTTCTAATCTGTTTTTTAATAATTTCTCTATTCAATTCAATTTATTAATTAAATTAAATTAATTCGTATCTATTAGATTTATTTTTAATTAATTTTATAAGTTTAATGCTATTAATTCATCGTTTCATTTAAAAAGAAGTATTTTTTCCAGTTACCCTACCATGTTGTTCTACGGCAAAATTTGCGCATCAGCATGAATTCGTCGATTTTTATAACCGATATTAAAAATACAGGTATAAATGTTAATGTTAATATCTTATAATTCTTCAAAAAATTTTAACGCACTTACGTACTATTTTCAAAATTTGTTGTATCATTCGAGCAATAGCACGTTCATCGATATTATTTATCTTTCGTATTCCACTGTCTCTTTGTTTACTTTTTAATACTTTTTTAATTAACTTTATCTATCGATAATTAATTAGATAACAAATCGTAATTTGCTCACAATACGGCAAATCTCTAAAACAATCTGTAGATTAATACTAATTCCTCTTAAGAAATTAATTCTTCGGAGTTTCGAAGATATCGGATTTATCGCGATATTATACACAATACAATAATAATATTGTAATAATATTAAACTTAACACCATCGACTATTTCTGCGAAATTTTTCCCTGGACCAATCTATTGCTTATCAATGCCATTACTTTCGCAATTTCACTTTTATGACGTATTATAAATTAAAATCTGTACGAATATTTATCGTGTTATCTAGAATCTTCTTGATATTTTTACATAAAATATTCATAATTGCTTGCTTTATATAAAGTTTCAATTTAACTAAATTACTAAATGGTTGTTTTACTTTATTTTCGGAAGTTTCACGTCAAAGAAATTCAGACAGATTGAAATTATTTCTGAGATATAGGTATAACATTTACATATTATATGTAATTACTGTCATCGATTTAACAGGATGCGATTCGCCTACTGAAGGAAATGGAAAAGTGATATAAAATCAAGCTTAGTTAGTAGCATTTGTTCGAAAATAGTTTGAAATATGAGAAATTAATAAGAATGAAGAAAATATAAAACAAGCACAAAGGCATCCGTACGTTCTACGTTGCGGTAATACAATATATTGCGGTAATTAAAATATCAGTATATCTTTGGAACGCTACGTTTTCCTAGTTAAAAGAAACGATAAGATTAGTTTGAGTCTATTTAACGTAGCATATATACGCTAGTAAAGAAAAAATATCTGTTATTTTTTATATAAACTTTTTTTTATTCAAACGATTTAAACGCGAATACAACTTTAAAGGCCGCTCAACGCGCAATACATTCTATAACATACCGATAATACAAATTTTAAATAAATTCTTTATAATGTGCGAATGCAATGCACGCACATTCGATGAATACGATGATACAGCATATATTGGTCTTACAAAAAAATTATATTATTATATACTATTATATTGATTCAACGATCGTTCAATCACAGCTGATTACATACAGAATTGCTTATATCGTCAAATTCGTGATATTCTAACAAAATTATTTTTAAATATCGTAATAATATATTAGGTTATCTTTCCACTAAGAATAAGGTCAATTTATTATCAACTTTTATAGTAAATTGATGCAGGTAATTTATCTTGTTTCCCTCCGAATTAGATTTTTCCATTAATGTTTTAATTTAGCGTACGTAATTGAGGAAATCCGTTTCATTATTAATGAAACCCGTTTCATTATTAATGAATATTGGCATTATTTATGAAATGACACGACACTTTCATAAAATATGCCACGTGTCAATCTTAAACACACTTCTAAAACGAAAGTACACTCTTTAAAAATTTAATCAATCTTTGAACATTTCGTCAAACTCTGAAGGTAAACCCGTAATGTCTCTAAAAAGTAAAGATCCTACGGCATTAATGATTCGATGTACTTGTTACATAAAATCATTACGCGTTACGTAACTTTCAGCAATCCATTTCATTTCGTCGAAAAGCCCATTGAAAAAATCAAGATGAATTAGCCATCTATAAAATATGTATTAAATTTATTCAAGTTAAACGGACCATCCAGAATGAATAAATTTGAACGAATTCTTTCTCGACTTTTCGTTAGAAGCTATCAACTTTACGTTATAAGACTTCTTAACTAAGCTGCATTGACCTTAAAAGTCAACTTCAGAGTAATATGACGGCACTCTTACGTTTACCCTTTCACATTGAGTGCCGTGAGCGGCAGTCAGTCGCGTCTGGTTTCGCTGGCGAGTGGTCTTGATTATTTCAAGACCGAAGTTGGTTAGATAGCACCTGTTCTGAAGCCGGTTTGAAAACGAATACGTTTACATTCAGATATATCGAAAAAATGACAGATATTATGAGATGGAGAAGTTCCGCTCAGTGTCGAGGACTCGAATAATTAAAGTGATTTAATTCAATAGAGCAAAGTCTAAGTGCATTTGTTTGACATCGCACAGATCACTGTCTCACATCTAGCCATGGATGGAACTTGTCTACATCAATTCATCGCAGCGCCGATTAAGAATCTTTTTCGATTGCACCGTTTTAAAGAGTAAGATATTCTTTAGACATTTCCTGAAGGTATTCGACTTAACCTTCCGTTCCCCTTTTTAACTTGGAATCACAAAAAGATCGTGGTAATTACATTGACTTTTGCAAACACCAATACGCCTGTTTATTCGAACAAAATGAGATAGAATCTCTTTAAAAGTTATTTCGATAATGAAATAACGTTACGTATGTCATTAAGGAAAAGTATTCTTGATAATTTAAAGCTCCGAAATAAAGGAATCGAGTGAAATTGTTATCAAGAGGATGTTTACAACTGTGAGAGGATAATGATACTGCGATTTTTTTTATTCCTTTTTTTCTGCATGAATTAATTCCCTTTTACAGTAATTACGACGCTATCCGAATACACACTTGCATGGATGTTTATGTTAACTTTTAAATGGTTAATATGAACATAGCGTTTACAAAGAGATATTCTCTTTAGTTGATATGTTAAACCAAGAAATTGATATGACTTCGTCCGTGTACAAATTGTACGATAAACGTTAAGATCCTTGCCTTGTTATCTAAAAATACTAAAAATAAAATTAATTACATTTTATCGTGATACATACAGAAGTGATATCAAATAGATGATTGTAAAAATGTTGTAAATAGAATTTGTTCCATTTCATGTTACTATCCTTGTACTTGCTTTATTTGTCGATAAGGCTATAATGTGCATGTACTTGGCATTTTCAAGCATCTGAATAAAGTTCATCAAGGCACTGCTTATAAATGGATAGAAAGTCAATGTTAAAACGATTGTTATCTGCAGAAATTTCAACATATTTTGGACATATAACAATGCAATATCCTTCAGCATGTTGGAGCGTTTGGAATAATTTTCTGCTGGGAGTAGGTTGACAAGTATGTATAGATCACCATCTATAGATGAGCTATAGATTTATCCTAACGGTGTCTAATCCAAATTTATTATATGTTATACCTTCATAATGATATTGCGCACATATGGATACTATATTGTATGGCTGCCTGATCCTTGCTATTATGCATTACATTTCTATGGTTGGTTTGAAATTTAATGTAGTTAAGCTTATAATTTTATTATGCGCTTCCTCAAATCTGCAACGGATTCTTATGATATAACATAAGATAATCTCTTTACCTTTTGTAAGACGTTTTACTGAAATTATATGAATTTTAAATACAGTACAATTTTTATTGTGGAAAATGCATCATTTATCTATGACAAAAATACCGATAAATCTTAATGTGTTCATTTTTACAAAACTAATCGTTCGATATGCAAATATCTTATAATAAGTATAGAAGTATTTAGAGATTACTTTATACGGTAAAGTCAAGAGTTTTTAATTGTCACAGCGAGAATAAATTTTTTTCTTCGTCAAAGATCCTTAAATTGTTGTGCTTAAATCATTATATTCAAATATTTCATTAAATTCTTAAAATAATAATTATTAATTAACTTCAATTAAATTTTTTCTCTGTTTATAAAAAATCTATTATCAAATTTTCGTCTTATTTCTTTCAATCGATAACTGAAACTATAACACAATCAATATTTGTATATAATGTATAACATAGTACGTAATTTACATTTTTCTGATTATATCGAATCAATATATAATAGGACCAAAATTCATTTCTTATAGAATAAAATGGATGAATTCACGAGCATGTACTAATGAGGCATATATACCAACGTCTATAGAACATGTGGCTAATGTAGCCACTCATGGAATATGGATCGTGCCTTCTGTGATCGGTAGCGTTGAGCTTATTCACCGCTCTATAACATGGACGCAACTTGTTACCGCATATGTTTATGGTACTTCGCTAATTCTTGTTTTTGCAGTATCGACTTTTTTTCACAGTGTACATTACTGCAACCAAAATAGGTAAGATTCATGTTATAAAATATCGGATGTATGTATGTATCATATGTATGTAGGTTTTACAGTATTACATACGATACAACGTAACATGACATTAATAAATTATATTTTAGACAACTGAAGGATGCACTACATCGTTGTGATCGTGCCATGATTTACATTTTTATTGCAGCCAGTTACTTTCCTTGGTTAAACGTAGAAGAATTTTCAGATGAAAGATTGTTATTTACAATGAGATACGTCGTATGGATTATGGCAATATTGGGTATCGTCTACCAACAGATTTTCCACGAGCGTTACAAAATGCTCGAAACCATTTTCTATCTAGTCATGGGTATCGGACCCAGTGTAGCTATTATTAATGTAAGTCTCCTTTCAAATAATACAAATAATTTCTATTGAAGATAAATAAATATACAAATTTATTGTTCCAGAGCAATTATTATAACATTGCCGAATTGAAGACAGGTGGACTTATTTATGTTTTGGGTTTGCTATTCTTTAAATCAGATGGTCGAATACCCTTTGCGCATGCTATTTGGCATCTTTTTGTAGCAGCTGCGGCTGGACTTCATTATTTTGCAATTTTAAATCATGTATTTCCTGTAACAGATTCTATCGAATCATTGGATTCCCCGAACGTGCCACCATTACATGATTTACTAAACTCTCACTCAGACATGTAAATTTGTACCGAAATTAGGACACGTATAATTTCTTCCATATAAGAAAAATTTACAGAAATATTGTAAATTTAACTCTTCGATACGTATTTATAGAAGATTGCATTCGATTGCAATCTGTTAAATTAATCAGATTTTTGATAGAAATATTAATTTGTAACTAAAAAGCACAGTGCTTCCACTTATAATTTTTTTTGTTAGTTCTCAAAATTCTTTTCCAGGTTATTTTAAATGAATCTAAAACATATTGAATATTTTAAAATGTTACGATTTATAAATGTACGATAATTGAGAACTATATTGATTCCGTACCTGAAAAGTGACTAAATGAAAATTCGTATAGCATAGATCTTTGAAAAAACATGACAAGATATATGCTGTATTTGTGAAATAATATTTATAGTTTAGTTACCAATGATTACACCAACTATTTTGAAATATATATACATAGATAACAATTTTCATATGTTAATTATCGATATCAATTATTGATAATGAAATGATAAATTAACATTTTGTCTAATAATGCCAAATTATCGTAAGAATTGTTACATTATAACTTGCATAAAAAATATTTGTACAAATACTTGTACTTGCGAAATATGCGCAAATATGTCTCCATAGGTACATCCATTTTAAGGATAAGCTAGATATTCATTTTCTAATGGACAACTCTTTCATAACGATCTATACTTTAATAAGAAGATATACGGACTAGTTTGTAAAATTTAATAGCAATTAATAACAAAATTGACTGACCATGTCTCATTTTCTATTAGGCAAAATTCTAATAATATTTTTAATACGTATATAATGTGCCAACATATTACGATTTTATGTATATGTATTAAAATTATTAGTGATGGCGTGATTTATTTTTCTGTTTCTATTTAACCGATTAAAGTACAAAGTGTACAATTGGTAATATTGATAAAAAAAATGTTGTCTTTCGTAGAATATGTAATATTTTTATTTAAATGTATTGAAAAATTTAAAATATTATATTTAATATATATTGTATATACGAATCAACGAGCAATTTTGTTTTGTTTTAATATATAAAAAAATTAATATTTTTTGCGAAAATAAGAGAATAAAAATCAAATATTTATTACATAAAAAGAATTTTATACTATTCTGTTTTAATCCATCACTAATCGTTTTGATAATGATAGAATTTAAAAGAAGATTAATTTTATAAATGTAATCTTATAAAAAGAAGTAGACAAATATTGAAATATTTAATTAGAATATTCCATTTTAATTTAATACAAAAATTCCACTTTAATATGTACATAATATGTATATTATCGCTAATTTTATAAAATAGTTAAATGCAAATGTTCTAAAAACTGCGATGGTAATATTATACCATAAAAAGTAAAGTACAAAAGGTTTATAATTGGGTATCGAATCATTTATTGTAGTTATTTTGCTTATGAATTGCAATAGGCCAAAATGCAAATTTGTAAAATATTAATGTGAAAAGCCATTATTGGTTGGTTTATATTAATACAAATTTATCAATATGGAATAAAACATTGTACAATAAATAAATGTGTTTTATTGCGATAAGTATTCATTAAATTAGTACTATTACTACTTTCATTACGATACATTACTTGTTGCAGCAATCTATAATAATATAATGGAAGATTTAACCTTTGTAAAATACTTGCATCCAATTCCAAAGAAATCAATGATGCAGCAAAAATGAATAATAATGAATGGTAATTCTAGTAGAAATTATTATTCAATGGTAATTCTGAGAATCAGAGTTAGTAAAATGTCTATTAAGTATAATATTATAAATTGTGTAGATTGTACTATATTACGATAAATGTTTTAAATCTTTTTTATTAATATTTTCCTACATTCTTGAAAATTATTTAATGTAAACAATTTTTTGTCTGTATGAACCGCGTCAGTTAAGATATTACTAAAATACAACATAATAACAAACAATGAATGAAGACATGATCAAGTATTTTTATTATATATATCGCGTAACACGCAAAATTAAATATTTTGTACAGGTCAGAATAAGAAGAAACACGATAAAATCTGTAATTACAGAATAATTTTATGATAAACCGATCATTTGCAATTATTTAAAACTTTTTAAGATCAACATCTTATAAAAGTATATTAAAACTTCTATAATGATTCCAAATATTATTTCCGAATAAATTATTCTATAATTTCAATCAATTTGGACTTTAATGAAATCTAAAATATTTCGCCGACGATGCCTAGTTTTTATATCTCTACAAATCATGAATACGTATTAGCTCTTAATTTTATAGCAATTTTAAAATATTTTTTCGCAAACATAGTCGAAGTAACTTAAAAGAATTTAATTTCTTTCGTACCCGTATATCGGTTAAGTAAAAATTTGTATACGATATAGACTATGGATTAATTAATATCAAATACTATTGCAAATAAGTAATTCTAACATTTCAGAAATTTAGATAAACTAAATTTAGCACCACTTAGTACCATTTATTATTAAAAATGAGTGTATTCGTTTTTATTACCGATTAATGTTATAACAGAATTTTTCAAACGATTAATTTTTATAAAAAAAAAATCACATCTCTGACGATACGCAATATGACATCTATTTCTACCCTTAAACATACTTTGCATCGCCGTACCAATGTATACCGCACCATGTGATTGTATTCAAGTCCACATTCACGCAATCATGTAAAGTCTCATTATATTCAGTACAAATACAATACATTATTGCAGTGATGAGAAATTGTTTGATGTATTGCGTTTATCCAAACGCTTGTTTATTTTAAAAGTTCGGAATTATAGGAGTGATATAATATGAAAACGGTATATGCAATGTTTAAAATTATTCAGATACTGAGTTTAACCTCACTTTTTTTAGTTTTTGTGTGACATATTCATCCGTTAAGTCGTTGAAATTGATTGAAAATGCTCCAATCGATGATTTAACGTTTAAAATTTTTGATCGTTGTACACAATTGCGAGGATTAACATTACAATGTAAAACAAAAAATTATAATTTAAAATCATTCCTAATGAGATGTAGTGATGAAAAAATAGTGTGAGCTGTGGCAAGCTAATAAAATATCTGTCAACAATTTGACTTTGCACGTAAATATATAAACACGTGTACATTTATTTATTTAACGTTATTTTATTGATGTGTCTTGTAGAAAATGGAAAGTAAACAGAATAAAAATGTAGGGAACGAAGAACACAAAAATGTGGGATTAACAACAACTGTTGCACTGGACATATTGCAAAATGACATTAAAAAAATTTTACATGAATACGAAGAGGAATCCAGAAGAAATAAGTAATAAGTTATTATACATTGATATTTTATTATAATATCAATTAGAGCCTAGAATTTGGTTATAATCAAGTAAATTTGATCCTAATTAAAGATTTATTTTTTATTAAGTTATTTTCAATAATCACTTATGTAATACATATATACAATTTGTATAATTGTTTATATTTAATGCAAATTTTTGTAGAAAGTACAAAGCTTGGCTAAAGGATGCACTACATCATCGTAGTCAATATACAACTCTTTGTTGGACATCAGCAATTGCACTGTTAATTAATGGCCTTCTCCTTATCATTGCATTCTTTACTGTCAATGAAACATGGTACGTAAATGCAACAATTTTTAAAATATTAAATATTTTTTTATGAATCAATTTTATACTCGATTCTACATTATCGTTATAGACACGTGTATTAAATATATACTCATGTATATGAACATTGTATTTACAGGTATTCATCACTGCCATACGAAGGACTGGTTGTTTGTTGTTTAGTAATTGTAAATTTTATTTTGGTGTTGCTAGACAATAAATTACGTCATAATGAGATTCCTCAGAGAGTTCGCTTACTTCTTGAGCAATTGGAAGGTACATTACACGTCTTAACCCTTTTAAGCCATCAAGCCCAGTTGCGCCATATACGCGGTATATGTCACAAGCTGATTTAACACTCGCCCTTTTACAAATAGCTACATAAATAAGAAAACGCAGGTTTTCGCAAAAATCATTTGACCAAAGATCGATATATCGGTCCACTGAAACTAAAGGGGTCGAGTATAAAGGTATATTACCATGCTTGATACAATATGTCTGTTGAACATTTCAGTTGCGCGAAACATCTGTGGATGGGAATCTGAAAATTATCCACATTTGTGCAGTCCTTTATCTCCGTGTTTAACATTACAATGGACATACAGGGATGGCCAAATAATCAACTTACCATGGGCATTGTTAGTCGCGGGAGATATAATAGTAATAAAACCTGGTCAGCAAGCACCTGGTTACTGTATTCCATATAACGTAAGTTCTGAATGGAATCTATTTTTAACAGTTAAAAGGAGGTATTTTATACGAGGAAAAATTAATTGTAGGATTCTGACGCACCTGTTTTACATGCTAGGGAAATTTATAACCCACCGGTTCACAGTGCGAATGAAATTTTTTCAACCCCACAAGCAAGAGTTCCCTTAAAGAATAAACTGTATAAACTGCAAGAGACTCCATACTTAGCAAATGTTAGGATGGCGCTTGATCAAGCTCTCGACAGACCAGTTACCTATTTTAATCGCAAACGTCATCTTGTAATGATTTGTTGCATAGAACAATTGGCTTATCCAGTTTTACTTATCATAATTCTGGTCATCAATGCGTTTCGTTATTTATATTTATCGGAACATTTTGGGACAGGCTATCTGTCCGAGATGTTCTTGCTTCAACCGATAGCCATTAGTCTTCCACTGCTACCCATTATTTTTCCAACTTGCTGGATCTTTCTTAATTGTTTTGGAATGGCACGTTTCAAGGCGTTATTTAAGCTCTACCAATCTTCGAAAAAACTTCAGGTAACCATGTGTTTAACATAGATCTTTCGACACGGATATTCTTATTGCGATACGTGTGATAAAATAATCTGGTATACTACAGATAATAAATTTAGTTTGCAGATCCATTTGAAGATACGGACATTTCTGGTCCTAATTATCCTGAAATTGTATATAATTGGTTGGAATTAAAAGAGTACTTTTTTAATATTTTGTGTGGCACTGAGCATATGATGTCAAGATCTGCGAGCATTCTCCATGTTCTGGGTTCTGTCACAGTATGTAAAATATGTACTAGAAATGAAAGTGTGTCTGGATAAAAGGAGGTCAAACCTTTCTATATAAATTATATCTGATATAAAATTGAGTATAGAGTAATTTGTTTTAAGACTACAATGATTTCAAATTTATTCGATTCAATTTATTTGGACATCCAAATTCATTTTCTCCTATTATGGGTTGATGCTCTCTTGCCGCGATCATTTCTTATTATTCGCAAGTATTGCAACAAATAAAATTGATGAGTTAAATACAACCTAATTTCCAGGCCTTATGTTGTGTAGATAAAAAAGGTATACTCTCATGGCCTAATCCCACGGCAGAAAAAGTATTTTTTTTACGCAATTCAAATACCTTATCACTTACTTCAAGGTAAATACTATACGCTAAATATTTCAATCGAATTCAAATCGAACTTGTTTCATTGTATCTTTTGCAGTACAGCTAGCTTAGAAAAGCCTGTGGAATCCGCATCGCAAGAAGATACCACAAAGCAAGATTCGACGCAAACGTCCTATGTACATCATGGTAACATAATACTGTTAAAGAAAAATAATTTTATCCGATATTTTAAAAGTGACTTCTTCATTTCAGATATGTCTCATTCTATAGCGGAAGTTTTGGATCTTACTCACGACCATGCCTTGCCGTTTCGACTACAATTTGACGATCATTCTTGGAGGCAACATTTGAGTTCATTAAAACCATTGGGATTAGCAATTCTACTAAACACGTGCAATATGGAAACTCAAGAACACTACACTCAGTTTTGCTGCCACGTTACGTGCGAAGCTCTCTACAATGAGAATTTAGTACCAGTCACGAACAGACGGTAGGTGTATCGATTATATGCTTCGTCTGTACATTTATTTTGTGTTATTTTCATTCCATTGCAATATCTTATTTTGTCTATTATGTAAACTAAGTATCCAGGCTTCGTTAAACTTGCCTAAATTACCTGTGTTCCTAAAACTTGGACGAAAAGGTAAACTGTTATAATTAACAGTAATCAGCTATCAACGTGACAGTATCGAAATACAAGATAAAAGTGAGTATGAAGCAAAAGGTACAAGATTGATTTTATTATCGAACTGATTATTTAGTCGAAGAATCAAAGAACCTTAAGCCAATGTGATCAGTCCAATCATAATTTTTATATGTAATCTTTGTATTTGTAGTTAATTTGTACTGATGAATGGAAATATGATTGCAGATATTAGGTTTTCATGTGAATGCTGTACATGGGGCTGGCTCATTGTATATTCAACCTATTCCTTTCAAAAATATTAATTGCATTTTGTTAGAATATGTATTATTACTTTTATAGATGTTTGTGTGAATTGGCAAAACAGATTGGGTTTCAAGATCAAGCACAGAAAATATTTCAGTTGGACCAACAATTATCGACATTTAGACACGTGGTAAATAGTTCGTAAAAATTATACTCTATCTAAAATATTTTGACAATGTTTCAATATTATACGATATACGTGATGTTACAGCAACCTGAAATGGTTAGGCGCGATATTAAATTTGCACGATCTTTGAGTATCGCAACAAAGTTAAAGTTTCCCTTTCCACACATGGTTGCAGTAGTGGTTAAGGAACGTAGCGGAGGTAGTTTGCAGCTTTTAACACAGGGTACTGCAGACATTATTTTGGATTCTTGTATTGAATTTTGGGACGGACATGATCTTTGTCCATTATCGTCATCCGACAGGTATTAATAACTAATACATAGTACCTAATAAACTAATAATGAAATAATATTTAATTAATGAATCGTAAAATAAATGTTTTATAATTATATCAGTGAAATTTATAAAGTCAATCGGTTGATTTCTCGCAATTTTTTGGGTTTCTAGTTTTGGGAATTCGATGTGGGAATTTTAGGTGATCCTGACAGAAACTACGATTACATTTTTGTGTAGTATCTTTTTGTACGATGTTCCTATCAAAAAACAGCTTACAGAAATGAATTCTACGCGTCGAACTCTGTAAGAAACCGGTTTCAAAGTTAGTAAATTTATTATTTCGACGAAGTTTAGCGATTTTTAAAGGTTTTGTCTACCTTGACATTTTTTGCAATTTTAACCAAAATCTGAATATCGGTTTTTATCGTTTCAAATGATCCTATTTGATACAAAAACATGTAATATGTAAGTAAAACGATGCTAGAACCCCTGGAAATGCTTAAAATGCATTTTACAACTTTTTGAATGAAAATCTTGTTTACGATAAAATGTTGTAACTTTGTACACAATGTTTCTATCGAGAAACGGTTTGCAAGAATGAATTCAGAACATTAAAATCTATGAGAAAATGCTTTAACAAATTTAAAATATCGAGTGGTTTAATTTTTCGCGATTTTTGAGAAATTTACCCACCTATAATTAATAAGTATTATATTATTATAACACACACACACACAAAGTTTAATTAAACAACTATTTCAATTTCTTAAATTTTAGAAAAAAAGTACAAGATTTTTATCAGAGAACCAGTTTAACTTCATACTGTACTGCTTTTGCATACAGGCCATTAACTCGCAGTGTTCATGGCAATATGTCTCAAATATATTTGGAGCTTCCTGCAGATAGTAAACATTTATATACACCGCATAGAAGCCCAACTCCTTTACCATGGGATTTTAAAAATGTTCTCGATCCAAGAGTAAAAGGTATACTTGGACAGTTTCATTCCACAGGTAACGATTCTTATACCTCTTAATGTATGCTTGCGTTCAATACTGTTTTCCATTTTGAATATCATGTTTATTTTTCTATATTTAGATTCTCTATTATGTAGTGAGAATAAAGACGATGACATAAGTGATATTGATAGTTGTTTTGAACTACAGTGCAATCAAGTATTCATAGGTATGGTAACTATGCAGTATCAAGCGCAGACTGATATGGTAAGCTTATCCTCTTGTTGCCAAGCAGTGGCTACATCGTTTTGTACAATTCTAATGACCGTTAATAAAAAATGAAATATTTTGAATAGGTGCAATTAATCGAACAATTGGAAAGAGCATGCATCAGATTTGTTCACTTTAGTAAAGAGAATGAATTACGATCGCGAGTATTTTCAGAAAAGATGGGTCTCGAGAGCGGATGGAATTGCCACATATCTCTGCTAAGTGAAAGAGCTAGGTATGATAATTTATTCCGACTGTGTAAACTTCTTTTTCTACAATATCGCTTTGCTTTCTTTGTCTTTAATTAATCTGTGAAATTTGAGGATTACGTGTTCTTGTACTACATATACGTACGTGTATGTTCATTTATATTACTTGATCCTTTGCAAATGGAATGGTTCGAATACGAATGATCTGTAGAGCAAAATCGTTGTAATAAAAATGATTTAAAATCGTCAGTTCATTTTCTTCAGTATCGAGTATATACAAATATTCGTGAATTGTTCGTTCTACAAAAAATTCATCAGTAAAAAAGTGAAGTTTGTTTATGAGTCCATCGGATATATTGATAATTGGCAAAGGATCACGATATTTCATTTACACAGTTCTTTCCAGATACACAGTAGTGTCTAAATATATTATTTATCGGTTCAATTGATAATTTGTAACTTCTTAGTTGTCTTCAATTTGATATGACGCCTAAAATGAAACACGAAGATAACTGATATTAACTATTGTGATTGATAACATTGAATGTGAATGTAAAAGGTATGCATGTACATTACAGGAGACAACAGTGGCTGAAGAGAAATCTGCACATGTTCCCGTCGTATATGTTTGTTTATATCTTTACCATTTTGTTTTATCTTTGTTATTCGTTTGCATGGTTCT
>JAITYT010000658.1:856928-888569 GCA_025433975.1 Liostenogaster flavolineata | reverse complement strand
ATATATATATATATATATGTATACTGTATATTATATATACATATAATATATTTAATTATATTGTATATATAAAACGTTAATATTCTTCTCTAATCTGTGCTTTGAAATATAATATTTATTTAATGTCTTCAAATATTAATTTGAAACGTGAGCATTCCACTCTACAAAATACTTTTCAATTATTGTGCTATTTCAATATTTATGAGTGTTACCAAAAAAATTACCATACTAATCAATTTTAATTGCTATACCTCACATGTGTTGATAGCTGATTTGTCGCAAGGTACATAATTAAATCTGCATACATTCGTAACAATTGTATACATGCATCACAATAATTACTACATTATATCATATAATTTGACGACATACGTAAAATACATAAGTAAGCAAATGTGACTAACACACCACTATTAGGTCCGAGAGTCCAGTGGGTTGGTGGGTGAGCCAGGCAGCAGCCATGTCCTCACCCACTCCCTCAATGCAATCTCATCAGCATAATTACTCCTGCATGGATGAGGCCAGCCACTTGCTTAATCGTGTCTCTTATCGGTATGTTACATACTACATTTTATTACATATACACTAAATATCATACATTGACCAATACACGATATACAGTGGCATCTAACATATATCCGCTATATTTAGTCTCTGTATAGTCAGGGCAATAAAATATTGAGCATAACGGTGTCGTAAAGCAGGAGTCAAAGCATGCACATATACGTTTTTATTTTGCATACATGTGTTGTACATTGATGTGTTTGTGTTAAAAAAAAGTTTCGATTAAATGAGGAGTAAATTAAATCGAGGTTGCATTAACTGTTTTATATTGTAGCACCAATTTGGACAACAGCCGAGCCATGAGCATGTCTGCACCAAGTGCTATTAATACTGATTTTTCTACCGTAAAATTTGATGATGAAACTACAGAATGGAATCATACCGGACCGAGTCAAGTGAAGAGTGCAATGAGTCATAGGTTTGTATTGTACGACAATATACGATAGATCTAGTTTCTTTGAATATGGTCGAATTTTTCGAGATATATAAAAGATAATTATTTATCGTTAATATTTGTATTTTACATCCTTTCTTAAAAATCACGAATTTAATAATTTTGTAAATAATTGTCTTCCAGAGAACACGACACAGTAAGAAGCGAGGATAGCGTATTGGTTCAAAGTGTTGATCTAGGTTCTGGACAGGAAGCTTGGAGATCGTTAAGTTGTCTTACTGATAGCACTGAACAAAGTGCGCCAGTTAACTTCGATCTATCCAACAGAGTAAGTGTATGTTCGAAAGTGTTTATATAGTATAACCTGTTTTGATTCTGTAAGATCCTAATTTTAATTCTCTTTAAAGGCAAAATTACCACGAGGCATCGATAAAATTAGACCTCATATAGAATTGATAGATAATGTACCTTTGTTAGTTTCATTATTTACGGATTGCAATACCACCGTAACTCGTGAAATGTTACATATTATGCAAGATTATGGCGAAGTTGTTTGTGTTTTGGGGTCGTCCGCAAATGCTGAAAATATGCCTATTTTCATGCAAGCCGATGCAGCGTGAGTTTTCTTGCGTTTCATAAACATATCCATTGCGTGCAGAGATTAATAAGATAAAATTAAGAATGAGGTTGTAATTAGTACTACTTTATCAGAGTGGCAGTGGAACCTTTATATCCGCAAGTGTGTCAAAGAGTGCCTGTATTAACATCAACCAGAGAAGACCAAGGGCCTTCTCCTGTTGACTTAAGTAGAGCTTTGAATTCCATCGCTTGTTCATTGAGCATTAAACGGGAAGATCCAATTGCCATATTCCATCTTATTATGGAGGTAAACTTTAAACAGTTTTCAATATATAAATTTAATATTTCCAATGTATTCTGTTTTTTTTTTTTACACACAGGCTCGTCATTATATGAAATGTCTGTGGAATTGTGTACAATTTTGGCTATCTTGTACAATTACTTTGTCATTTACACAAGCTATTTCTGCAATTTTATTATTGCCACCACTGTTTTCCGTTGATCAAGTGATATGGTTGAGTTGTTTAATCATTCCGCTATTAGCAATATCAATGATAGCCACTCCTATGGATACTACTATAATGCATCGAGCAACAGGAAAAAATCAATGTATCGTAAACGAACAGGTAAACCTTCCTAATTCCAGATTGTGTAATTTAAGATAATAAATTTTTCTGTTTTACAGGTTGCTGTATTTGTGTTGTGGTGTTATGGATGTAAATTTTTGCCAACTGTTATTACAGTAATTTTATCGCAATATATTTCGTTTTTGGCTCTTTGTCCAATTTATGCCAGCACAGACTCGAAATGCGTGTATGTATATCCTGATGTACAAGGAGAAGCACCTTGGGGTGGTTGGAGTACTAAGCAGAATGTCATTTTGGTTGTGCAACATTTCGCTCTTACGATATTAGTCTTACATTTTGGTAATTGTTATTTCATATTTAATTCGTTATACTTTATTTATTCTTATATTTTCTCTTATGCATTATTCTCTTCTATTACAGTTACAATATCCGTGAGCTTTGTACATAGAGATTACTCTATATGGAAAAAACAACCTGTCAATAATTACATATGGTTTTCTAGTGTATTTATAGCGTAGGTATTTTGTATTAGATTTATTAATTTTCTTCATTAAACTCTTGTTAATATAGTATGATATTATTCATTTAGACTTTGCGCACAAGCGGTATTTTCAGGAAGTATATTTCGTAAATTTTGGAAAGACGAAGGACGAAAAACGGAAAATTTTCCAATTTATCTTCCGTTGTTCTTTCTAATTTCTGTTCCTATGATTTTCACGATCAACGAATTAATTAAATGGCAGGAAATCAAGTAAGTGTATATTTTTAGTTAGTCGCATAAGGAATAAATATAACATTATTATATGCAATAATATTTATTTAGAGTGAATGTAAGATACCAAAAAAGAGCTCGATTGGAATTTGGTACAAAACTTGGAATGAATTCTCCATTTTAAACAATTATCGATACTACACAGAAGAAAGGCAAGCGTACTTATGATTTAATACGAAATATTGCAAAAAGAAAAATCAGTTGTATATATCATTTTAATAATTGTAATTACTATAAAAATACTCATATTATGTTTAATGAATTTTAGAATAATAACATTTTTATAGAGCGTTATATAAAATTGACAAAACATGTGTGTATAAAATGTTGCATAGAATTTATTTCAAATATATTTATCATTCGTAACATAAGGTTTTTTTTTTAAGATTAAAATTTAATTTCGTAGTCTGTTTAGTGAATATACATTCTGAAAGTAAAAAATATGTTATATGGTAATTGAGTATTGGAAAAGCAAAATGTATAAAGAAACTGATTATATATGAAAAACGAGTTGAAGAACTGAATCCAAAAGTATTCATATTTTTGTATAACGTGAAAATTCTAGAATTTATATACTGCGAGCATATTTTATAAACTTAAATCGTTAAGCGACATCAGTTCCCAAGGACTGACAGCGAAATTTTCGTTCGGGCGACAGTGCGTGAGAGCATAAATATTAAAAAATAATCTATTATATATATATTATAATATAATATATTATAGATTAATTATAATGAAGATTATTTTCGCCCGAATGTTTTTACATTTGTCTTACAACATTTGTTATTAACATAACAAGGACTCATTTTCGGACTTTATACGCTTCCAAACGTAAGGTGAAAACGTGAAACGATGTCGTTAGCATGTCGTGCGTGTTATACTTTCTATCCCAAAACAACTGTTGAGCGATCGCTCTCACGTGCTCGCTGCCACCTGAACGGAAAGGATAGCAAAATCGGTGCCGCGCTTAGCGTGTTAACAGTTATTTGTTTAAGTGCTTTAGTTATTAGCTGAAAATTTGTGCAATTGTTTGTTATTTACCGATAGAAACTGCGTATAAATGTATAATGAGCTTTTCATTTGTATTCAATTTATAATCTTTTTTACGAGTCATAACATAATTGGTGCGATGTTTTTTAAGACCTAAAAAACAGGTTTTTTTAGAACATACATGATAGTTACTTTACAATGTACTTATAATTTTTTGATCATTAAGAGCATCTATCGTCGCGTAAAAATAATTTTATATTTACACAACTCTTCTTTCGTTAAGTAAAGTGTTTATGTTCTGCGCCAGTTTACAAGTTCCTGCACATATGAATATTAATAAATTGTACTGTCTCGTAATAATGCTAATAAAATATATAAAAATATCAAGACTAACAAAATTATAGATTTAATAATTGAAATACTAACGAATATGTATACAATAACATATTTATTTGTGGGAATGCTTTATGTTCAAAAGTAATTTATTCTTTATAAGTAATTGTTGTTAAATTTTGATAATTTAATTAATAAATACTAGCATATATTATAATAAAACAAAATAGTTTAGTAATAAGTTAATTTACTGCCAACAGAAAAGATATGTATATATAATGTATTACTATAAGGTATATTTATTTTCATGCAAACGCTGTTCTTCTATTTACATAAATATTTTTCCTATAAAGGCAGCAAAAAAAATATCACCGATTTCAATTTTATTATGATTATATTTAATTTTAAGAACTTTTTGTTTCTTATATATTTGTTGAATTAATTCTATTCACTTACTAGATATATCGGTCGAAAAATTACTTCGTATTTTAGATTTTTCAAGATGATCGATAAAAAGGCACGATCCTAAAAATTCCGTCAATTTCTGTCAACAATACCGAGTATACGAAAAATGTATGCCAATGTCATTGGAAAATGATCAGATCATTAAAACGTATTAACATCATCGAGTAAAAGCTGCGATATGAATTTAGGGCAAATTTGGCAACATTTGGATAAGGAGTCAATCGTGAAAAAAAAAACTTCTAATACTTCATTGGACCGAGTCTCCGCGAATTGCATGTGCAACATCGATTAATGTAATCTTCTGGACAGTGGGCGATATTTCGCAGATTTTGTACCTCGATAATGTAGAAAGTCGATGTTTACGTTACGCGCGAACTTATTTCGAGTAAATACAAAAGTGATTTATCGAAGTTTACAGAGTAATCTACGGTTAAACTGGAGGGACTTAAAGGATTCTAAGCCTCTTGTGTCTCTGTTACAACTTTCCAGTCATAAATAACGATACGAATTGTGGCTCTAGACCTGCCAGTTCCATTTAGCTCCAGCTATGCTTAAATGGGTAGAAATCTGAATCGCTTAATTAACCCATACAAATATAAAAATTAAGAAAATGAGAAAATATGTACACGTATACGTATTAAGGTGAGTAGTGATATATATAAAGGAAAGTAACGTCGTATTTTTTCGTCAAAATAAAACAAATAATTTTATAATATATTTTTATTTCGAGTCAATGATCTAATCACCCTCGTTATCAAGATATTAATCAATATCTTTCACAATTTCGGCGTACGCAATCGACTGATTAATACTAAACAAGTGTTGATATGCACAAATGAGACATTACCTTCTGATTCTCCTAAATATGTATATTTAAAAAAATGATCGTTCTTTTTTGGTACACTGACAAGACGTACTACAGTTATTATCAACAAATGTAGAAAATAAAATATTCATTTTATCTGTCTTAATATCAGCACATCGACGGCTAATCGATCAGCTATTAAAAAACGTATTAATCGATTTGTTCCATTCAGTGAAGTCTTCCATTAACGAAGACACTCAAGTTCTCTCGAAATTGTCTCACGGACGGTTTCAACGAATTGAGAATGTCGGAGACTCAAGAAATCAACAAGTAACCGTGAAAATCTGTTAAACGATTTACGTAATTGTATCGAACGTTGCTTTACCTTCACGATTGGTACCAATTCATTGCATTCGTTGATTTCGATGCACAAATCCGGGTTCGGAAAGTTCGTGCCGATTTTCGATTTTTTAAAAATTTATTTATTGTTTTTTATTTATGTTATATTATATATATATAATAATTGTATATATATATATTATATTATATATATAATAAATAATTATATATATTATACAATTAATTTTTTTCTTCAAAAAAAATAAAAAATTTTTCTTCAAAATCGGCACGAACTTTCCGGACAACCCAATACATCGAAACGGGTTTCCTTTCGATCGCTAGCCACTGTGTTAGAACGCCAGATTATTCAGCCATTGTGGAGCCAGTGGCGTCACGACGATGCCATTTGTCGGATGCTGATGTCAAGGACATTGCGAACGAGTCCTTGCGTTCCTACGTGTCATGACGCATCAAAATTCTTTCGTTTAACACGATTACACCCGTCTACTAGTTCGTATGCACATGCATGTAAATGTTTATCAAAGTCGAACCTGCCGAGAGACGATAAAACGATCCTTCGTCTAGAATCGACCGAGGATTCACCAGATTTTCATCGAATTTTATCAGCCAAATTGTTAAACTCCGGAAATCAAGGAACGAGAAACCCTACGGTAGTGAGACGCATCCGAGTATTGGTCGTTAAATTCTAACGATTCGATCCTTGCTAACGGAATGAGCGATTAAATTCGGTCGTTAAAAATAATTTCGATGTCATACGGGCACATGAAGTATTCAATGCGCGAAATATTTAGCAATAAGAATAAATTGGAGAGATCCATTCCAACTAAGGCATCGACCTAGAGTCGCTTAATCCCTTCCCGTGCCATTTAGCTCAACGAAATCCGGGTAGTAAAGTAAAGTAAAAAAGAAGTTGAAGGGTCGAAATCGGTCACTACTATCGACAGTTTTATTATCAGAAAAAATTTGTCCGCGCCCGATTTTCTGCCCAAGAACCTGGCTCGCGATATTCATGTTTGGGCCAAAATCTTCATCACGAGCCAGACTCGTTAAAGTACGAATAATAATTTACAACTATAGAATAAAGTTACGCGTACAAAAAAAATGTTAGTTCGAACAACGTCGATTACTCCAGAGGTTCCAGCAAACGTCCAGCTTCCTCGAAAGACGCTTTTCGATTAAAGGATAAACTAGGATCCTTGTAATGTGCATTACAAACATCAAGAACGAGATTTTTTTGTTACGAATTAGATGTTTCATATTTTATATATTATATATTTTATATATTTCGAAAGGCACGGCGCAAGTTGGACCGAGAAAATCGATCTTGAGAAAACGTCAGGTTGAATTCCTGAATATCGAAAGAGACGATAAACATCCTCATTTGTCAGGGTACGCAAACATTATTGATTTTATTCGTTCGATTCTGCGGGGAAAATTAATACGATGCGCGTTATTGGTATTTTCCACGATAATTAGGTTCGTACTTCGACGTTAAGGGTCATTTGACTACGTCATTAATTCTACGTCAGAGCTTTTCGACAAAAACTTCGTTTTAAATCACGAAGAAGAGAGCCAACTTCGTCCCAGTCCTGAGTATTATGTAATAGGAGCAAATTAACGAATAAAAATTAATGCGACGAAACGAGGCTTTACTAAAAATAAAAAAAAATGGTATAATAGTTAATAAAGTTCAGACGGATCTTTTCATTCCAGCACTGATGCATTGTAAAGGTTGAAACGCTTATTTTTATTATATTAAAATGATTTTTAACTTCATGTATGTATTTTCATTTCGTTGTGAAATCGCTCGGTGCTCGATCGTGAATAAGAGGCGCTTATTCAAGTTCTTTCCAGGGGCGGAAATGAAGGGATAAATACGACATTAAATGGTGTCAATGTCAGTAAAAAGCGAGTAAATGTTCCCGTGCAATGGCACCCGAGCGCAAGCACCTTATTGTTCTGCGAAAAACAAACATTTCTTTCAAAGAAAAGACGAAACTGTGATTCAGAGGCGAGTTTTGAGATCTAGTATTTTTCTGCCTTCTATCGAATAAATGCAAATTTATAGAAGCTACACGATTCACGCGTACGAGATCTAAATCAATTTACGAGCTTTAAATACGATGAAATGTACGTCTTCGGTTCTTACGACGGGTTTAAATTAAAAAAGAAAATGAACTTTTAATGGATTAAAACTGTTCAACATTGGAACGCGATTCTACCGCTCAGCTCGGGCTTCGTACGGAAGAAATTATCGAGAAAGGATTAAAAATTATTGGAACTTGCCAATCGACTTTCAAAGTAAAAAGAGACAATTTTGCAAGGACCTACGAGAATCCGTCGATCCAAAAATGAAGAATCACGGATAGGACGAATGACCAGATCGAAGTTCGACCGACAAAGTCGATTCCGAGTCTACGAAGATAAAGAGGAAATAAAGCTAAAATTTCACTCCCAATCCTTCAAAGTCTTGGCTTGTTTTTTTCTCTACTTCGTTTTCAAAGACTCGATAGAGCTCCAGACTCACCCCCACCCGACCTCTCGATCCATCATATGAAACTGCCGCCCCCGTAACCGAGTTCTCAAGCTGAGACTCGAGACAACTCGAGTGATCGAATAAATCAGAACGCACGGACGAGAAGTTAAGCCGAGCGTATAAATCGAGTCGCCACGCGTGTTTACTCCCCACTGATGATTCAGCTTGCGCGTTCTGGTAGAATCCTTATTACCCCTTACGAAAGACCGAGTGATCGTTGCTATTACGATTGAATTGTTGCCTGTTGGATTGCTGTAAGTCGAGTGTAAACGTACTATTTAATTAAGGTTAATCTAGAGTTTATCGTTTCGATTGCGCCTTACGATCCGGAACTGACATTTTTTAAGATATTGGATCCTAGTTCCCTGATAACAGAACTCCAAATCAGCAGAAAGAGTTTGTTTGAGATCGATGCAAGTCCAACTTTGCAACTGGGTACGTGGTTAACTAGCCAACGTGACGATGCACCACTTTGAGCAAAATATATTCGTATTGGTATTAATCGGATTATGACAACGATTATAACGATGGATTGATATCACGTCGGTTTTTAAGACGACCAAGCCCAGAGTCTAACTTCTATTTTGTAATGATCGCATTTATTATCACTCATCGGTTCATGGGTCAAGGTCTCCGTTCCGCATACGCTCGTGGTCAGCATGATAAAGGTTTCCCTTTGTCTTTGTCGCTCTTGAGAAGGTTAGGGATAATGAACCCCGTACCATACGCATCGAAGAGACCGTCTTAATCTTTTTAGCCGATGAAATGGAAAATATTTTGTTCTCTGCCTTATATCTGCCCTCTTACTTTCCTTTTCGAATTATGAAAAGCGATCGTTCGTACTTGGGAATGTACTTGGACACTTCGATTCGAGCACAGAACGCGGTTTAAAAGCAGCGTTGAAAATGAAAGGAAAGACACAAAGAGGAAACAGCAAAGTCGAGACGAAGAGGGGACGATATCAACGATGAAAAAGATCAAGAGAACGGAAGAAAGGACTCTCCGTCCGACTGGGCAGACAGGAAGCTGATGAGAATTGGTTTGCCTTGTAGCTGAGACGCTGCCACGGCGGGGAGGTCACGAAGGAGGCGTGAATAGTTGCGCGGGCGCACTGGCAATGCTATCGATTTCGTAGAGAGAAGCTGCCATACGGTCGGGCATCGATTCGACGGCCCGTTAACGGGATTGAGGCTACCGTTGGCAAAGGAAAGAGCCGAATAGTAGTCGAAGAGGAGCGTCACCGAGCGCAATCGAAGGTAAGGAGCGACGATAGATAAGAAGGTTGCTAAAGAAAGTGTCTAGAGTCTGGCATCGGCTAAAGTATTGCCCAGAAAGAAGCTGTTATCGGTTAACACGAACGTTTCAGTCGGTCCCAAGGAAGGAAAGGAGGAGGAAGAAGGAAGAAGAAAGAAAGGAAGGAAGGAAGGTGCTGAGTCGGAGGCGACAACAACTCAAAGAACGTCATGATGAAATATGGCCAGGACGAGGTCTACGACTACGGAGCGCAGGAGGATACGATGGGTTCGGGGGTGGGCAGGAATCTGCCCCAGGTGCCTAGCGTCAGGCCCATGGTGGACCCCCAAGCCCAGGGTGAGGTAGACCCCAATCTTTACCCAGAGCCCAAGGAGGCGACAAACAAGATCCGGGGTAAGAGCGACTTCCTCGAGTATCTTTTTGGGTCCGTCGATCAGGAACTCCTCACCGTTAAGACCTTCTACTTCTTCTTCTACTCGGCCTTCGGATCGCTCTTCCCGCTCATGGGGGTGTACTTCAAACAGATGGGCATGAACGCGGGTCAGTGCGGCCTGCTGATCGGACTGAGACCTTTCATCGAATTCCTCAGTGCGCCTTTCTGGGGTTCTCTAGCCGATAGGTGAGCCATAGAAGGTCTCTTTGAGTTCTCTCGTGAAATTTTGGTGAACTGTGCGGATTCGATTGAAACCTAAATTCGTGACGAACTGATCCGTGCTGCGGTAGACAGAGACAGGCAGAGATTAGGAAGCAAGCCGGTGTCGATTTTGTTCGATGTAGTCCAGGTCGATTTTAGGTTAAGAGGGTTCCTCCTTGCCGTATAAAATGTTGATCGATCTTTGATTCCGTAGAATCGTCTCTGTCTAGCTTCGTTCATATCTTACGATTAGGGATAGAAATTGGAATCGAACTTCTACGCAAGGAATTGGTGATGGGATTCGATGATTGGATTTCGAACGATGTCGAGTTACATCGATCGATAGATATTGGCTTGGTATATTTAGGTACACCAGGCAGTTCTTCAAACACGATGTATTTAGGGACCAATCGGTGTTATAGAATGTCGGAAGTTGTTACGTTTTACGTCGTTGATCTGTATGAACGCACCGATACGTTAAAATCTTGTTTCTAGATGGCAAAAGGGTAAGCTGATCCTACTAGCATCGTTATCCTGCTGGATTATATTCACGTTACCATTGGGATTTATTCAACCACCCGCCACGAGTTGCATGATAAGAAAAAATCATACGAACATTTTGGTACCGTCAAACCCTGAACAAAGAATCGTTAAGAGGTCCATCGATCACGATGAGTTTTACCTACCTCAGGACGACGACGAGTACTTGGAAGTCGCCGCGAATGTCGTCTTTGAGAGGTTGAGACGCAGTACGGACGACAATGAAGTTACGGATAGGATCAATCAGCCGAATCCAACTTGGCAACAGACGACTACCTTTGGTACGCTGGACGATATTAACGAAAACCAAGTTAAAGAAATAAACATGAACAATCGCATGGATTACGATATTGCGAATAATCGAGTAAGGAGAAAAGTATTACCCAATGAAAGCGACGTGGCTGAAAATTTGAGGTATAAACAGTTGGTATTCGAAGATTCGGATGTCGACGATCCAGAAGCCAAGACTATTGATTTTGAGACTCTGCAGAAGAAGAATAAACCGGCCGATATTCTAGAATATAAACGTTTTCTTAATGTAAGTATCATCGTGTTAGTAGAATTAGAGAGATCGAGTAAAATTTAAATTTAAAATTGATAGTTTTTCTTTAAATATAATTACGAATGATTCGAATCAACGACACAGAACGAACCTTTGGAAGACGACAGGCCACCCAAGAAAGCTTACACCAGGGTGAAAACGAAAGTAAAGCCGCCAGTGGAAAAGGTCATGGTAAAACGCGAGGCATCCCCCAATGACGAGGCTTGCGGCGATTATAAAATGCCTCTGCTCGAAAAAACGTGGTCGAACATGAAGAATCTGAGAAAGTTGATGTTTTCCGACGACGAATTGGAAGACAATAAGTTTCAAAATGAGGAAGAACACGTCGAGTACAATGGCGATATCCCTTTGGTGAGAAATCGAAGAAACGTCAAAATGCCTCACGTATCCGTCGGACAGAGCCCCCTTGCTGTTTCATACGCTGAAAATTACGACGAAAAGGAGAACAAGGGATGGGTGAAGCCACTGTTCAGTTCGATCGTTTACAGATTACCGGTGAGCTTTCGAATGTTCGTAAAATCGTGCACATCGTTCTAATAATTACTCGACAGTCGCCGAATTTTGCTTTAGGTGTTTGACATGAGTTTAACTCCTGAAAGACACGTTATGTATTTATGTTTAACTTCGATATGTAACGACTCGTCGAATTTATAATAAATGTTCTTATAACTTTAGGATATCCAAAAAACGTTCTTCCTTCTGCTGCTGTTGGTGATAGTTGGTGAATTCTTTTCGGCGCCTGCTATCACTTTGGCCGATTCAGCGGTAATCACTTTGCTCGGGGAAGACGCCGATAGGTAAATAAATCGTTCTCTCCTTGCGATCCGGATGTCGCGATGATCGATACAATAATATCGAATTTAATGGATTTTAGCGGCGCGTCTAAAATATTTATTTATCTCCGATGCACAGATACGGACATCAGCGTATGTTTGGAAGCTTAGGATGGGGATTAGCAATGTTCTTCGTTGGCATCGCGCTCGATCATAGTACAGCGTTTCCGGATCATCCCTGCGGACCCGACGCAAGAGAAAAGAATTATACGATATGTTTTGCGATTTTTAGCGTCCTTATGGGAGCCGCGCTGATCACAGCGACGCAAATCAATTTCAAATACGACTTCATCGTTACCGAACCAGTAAGTATCGTTACGAATCTCGAACGTGATTCGAATTAAAACTGGTCTATATATGACTTTCGGTAAAAAAAAATTATTACAAATAACTTACTTTGCAACAGGAAGTAGCAAAACCACCAGCAGAGCCAACAAGAGAAGAGCAACTTCAAAGCCAATTATCCCAGCAGCTAAATCTTCCGGGTTTGCAAGACTCCTCGGCCGCGGCAGATTACAAGCCGCAACCACCCGAAGGAAAAGTCTGTATTTTCGTATTGGAATAATTTCTTACGTCTAATATGTCGTTTAAACTCCAATCACAGCTTTTGAATCTTTCATTACGTTTCGCTCGATGCTTCCAGACGAAGATGTTCGCTCAGACAACTAGGGAGATTCCGGAATGGGTGACCGTCTTGAAGCAATTCAAGGACGTCAAGTGCATGTCCTTCCTTTTCGTCGCTTGGTGGATGGGCTTTGGCATCGGCCTCATTTTCACGTTTCTCTTTTGGCATCTTCAGGATTACGGAGGTTCTCCGACACTGTTCGGTGTTGCCTCGGTGATAAATCATATTTCCGAGATCTTTGCTTACTTCTTCAGTTTCAAACTCATTCGACAAATCGGCCACGTTAAGGTACATCGATCGTCGATCGATCGGCACTGCTTATTCAACGAGTTCAACTTTTAATCGATATCACGAACGATCGTCTTTCGATATGGATCAAGAATCTCTTTCCAGGTCCTCTGTTTGGGCTTGGGTGGCAACGTACTGCGTTTTCTGTATATATCCTGGCTGGTGAATCCGTGGTGGGTCCTGCCCTTCGAGTTCATTCAAGGGATCACTCACGCTGCCGTTTGGGCAGCCTGCTGCAGCTACATAGCACACAATACACCACCGCAATTGCGATCCAGTGCACAAGGAGTTCTTCAAGGACTTCACCATGGTCTTGGAAGAGGTTGCGGTGCGGTGATCGGTGGCATGTTTGTCTCTGGATACGGTAAATTTCCATCGAAACTTTGCTTCTCGGACAATAACAACCAACGAAATCGATTTCTTTCTAAATAAGAGAAATTCCAATTACGATCGAACCGATAGACAACATAAGTTTAGATATCATCGCTCTAACATAAACGTTGATACTGACAATGCTACGTTAATCATACGAATAAGGATGTAACCTTTATTGTGCAGGTACCACCGCAACTTTCAGAGCGTACGGCCTCGTCTGCCTCGTTGTTCTAGCGGCCTTCATATTTATCAACTTTTACAGAAAGGACACTGGCTTTGTTTCTGATTTGCCTCAGACCGAGGATCCGCATCAAGTCGCAGAGGCGACTCATCTAGCACCGCACGGCGTACCCAGCAACGCCATTCCCAGAGCACTCAGCTCCAGTCGGCTTCACGAGCTAGCCAATCAAGACTCGGGGTACGGCGCCACTTACCAAACGACCGGCGGTAATTTGGATGTACCTGGTGCCAACGAAGGTAACGAAACATCGATGACTAACGAAAGATGCGATCTTAACGTCTGCGTGTATTCTTTTTTTTTATGGACGAATATTCCCTTCGATCTTATCCCTCCTTTCCTCTCTTTCTCCTGCCTCCGTCGCTCTGCTAACTCGTCGCGGCATAGACGTAATACTGGGTATTTCTTCAGGTGGAGCGAATCCGACAAATCCATTCTTAAACGGTGGCGGCGGCGGTGGCGGCGGATATAATTACGGTATGACCGGCAAAGGAGAGGACGAATATATCCGTAGGAGCTTCCAGGTTCAGTAAAATGATACTAATTAAAATGTCCAGCAAGAGGACAAGTTCTCTTTTCGAGTCTTAATGTTGGCAAATGGACGAAATCGGTATCGCCGCCGATCCTTTCTACCGAAGGCTATACACTCTCTGAACAAGAATATTCGACTTCCACTTTAGTCTTCGTCCTCGTGGCAGTTCGTAATGTAAAATTGAGGGATGATCTCCTCTGGGTTCCAGGTTTACAATGAAGTGGTCAGTAAGGAGTTCGACTTAGCGAAGCCACCGCCGATAGTGACCCATTTACACGTTCAACAACCATGCACCAATCCATTTCATCAGCACGATTACGAGTGGTAACGACCCGGGAAGATAATTGAGAAGTATCCGCTTAGAAGTTACAGCGATCTGAACGGTCGAAAGCATGCCACGTCGGATAGGCGCCACAACGAGCCGCGATTCGATTGCCACGGTTGCCCTTCGTTCCGAGCAAAGGAAGAAATTCGGTTATCCACTAATGGCCGAGATTTTCTATCGCTCCAAAACGATTCGTTCGATGATTTCGGTGTGCTGACGTGTCGCTCGCGTTGTTCATGAGAAGGGGAGGGGAGACGAGGGGGAAAACACAATCGACGAGTCGCTAGAATTCTTCGAAGATATTCCCAATTCGATCGAGGGAAAAACGATGCTATCTTTGCGTGGAAATTGCGCTCTACTTTCCATCGCGAGTATGTCGCCGTTATTTCCAAATGTTATTTACGTAAGCGAGTATGGGAACGTATGCTAGTTCGATCCGTACGTATAGTATCTATCCATGCACAAGCAACAGGACACGGTCGATGCTCCGGCGCGAAGCTCGCGACGGAGCGTCCTAACGTCAACGCATACGATGACATAGGTTATTTCACGACTGTTGCGTTCTTACGTCTTTCCGTTACGTTAAAGGCATTGATGGTCGTTCCTTAATGATTCGTAATTCCAATCGCGCGGTTCGATAACGCGTATCGAAGCGCTACGTACGTATCGTCGCGAGATTGGCGCGTCAAGATGTCGGTACGATCGACAGAACAAAATGGCGCCGATGGAGACTGGAAGTAGGAGAGGAGCGCTCGTCGATGTCGCAAGTCCAATTACGCGCGTCTCGAGACATCCGAGGAAGAAACCTATAAAACGAAACAAAGCCATCCGCTAAAGTTGTTACTCGATTAGATGATAAAAATCGATCGATTCGTGCGCGAACGTACCGAGAATTAATGGAAATTACGCGAGTAGTAGGCAACCCCTTTCTTCGGCTCTTATCGGTAATTTCACTGATACGCGTGGCAGTGCGTTCGTCAGACAAGATGGCGGATGATCGTTCTTCCGGTCCGATCGAGAGCTGCATAATTGGAATTCGAGTTTCGTCGAAATCCACCGAGCTCGAAGACAGTAAAAGTTCCTTTATCGATCGTCGCACTGCCATACGCCTCGCGTTAACCTTCGACTTTTTCTTCTTTTTTTGACATTTTTATTCGATCGTCGATTTCGCACCCGACGACGCTGTGACGATGAGTTTCGCAAAGCTTCGCTCATATTTTTCGATACCGCGAGATAATTATCGAACAACAACCGGACTTTACGTCACGTCTAACCAATCGTACGGCGTTACTATCGACGAGTTCGTGAAAAGAATAGAGAAATATCGTCTCGGGTATTGGCATCGACGGAACGGAAACGCTGTGAACCCTTCGTAACTCACTGCAACGATCGAATCTCACTTCATTACACATACCAGCGATTTCGAAATCGCCATGCAGCCGATGAATTTCCAACCGTTAAACGATTTTATCGAAGCTCATGGCGAACGATTGACACGTACTTGCGCAATGAACGTGTAAACTACGATCTTTTTGTATCCTTTCATCGAGAAATTAACTTAAATTTCGTTAGTATTTATCTTGATATGAGTTACGTAATACTCGTGACATTCGGTACGACTGTAATACTCGTAGATCGAAATTAGCCTTAGAGCACGTTTTTAAGCGACGTTCGTTTCGTACTTCCTTTGCTTTCGAATATTTAGAGTTTACTAGTTCCGAAGCAACAAACGGAAGTAACGATATATATATATATATTGTGAAATATCGCTCGAAATGTATAAACTGTTCGATACGTCTTAACATTTTAACTACGTCTAAGAGTTGACCAAACGAATGCTACGCATTGGAACAATTTCTCGTAGTGAGCGTCGAGTACACGACGCAACGTCGATTGGAAACGAGCGATTCGAATCGAAGCGTAAAAAAAGAACGAAAGATGGAGATTTCGTTGAATGCGTTCGAAAGCAACGGAAGCACGAAGCCTACCGACGTCTCGCGAGATACTCCTTCGAATTCGTACGCTCGTTGCCTCGCGACATTCGATCGTACGGATGTCCATACGAAAGATCAACTCCGAGTTATAAAGGGTTTCTTCTGTAAATATTAAGATCGTAAACGAAAATTTGCCCGCTTCCTCGTTCGTGATCGTTTTACTCGTCCGTTTAAATCGTACACATCGATCGTTACGCTCGTTCGAAGTTTGAGACTATTATACGACCCAGTTGTACTTGTCGTTAGAATCTATCGATTAGCTTCTATCATACGGTGTTATTATTACGAGTAATACCTCTCTTTGTCGTGATACGTGTAAAATATTGTTGAAAGAGTGAAGCGTGAGAGGGAGAGAGAGAAAGAGAGAGAGAGAGAAAACAATTTTTAGGAGGCAGGCGCACGCGCAATCGATCCACGGAAATCCGTGCGTTCGAGACGCTTCCGTGAAAAATTCTCGACGATTTTCGTGGCACAAGAAAGCTAGAGTTAAACATTGTACTTGTCTACTTCGTCGAAGTTAAATGTAATTTAAGATAGCTATATACATATGAGTATATATATATATATATAATAATAATAATAACAATAACAACAACAATAACAATAACAACAACATGTATATATACATAATTATACATATATACATACACAAATTATATTAAAGAGAGATAAAAATGCATTTACAGAGTATTACGTAAGACGACGATTGGATATCGATCGAGTAACGATGTATGTATATGTGCGTTGATCGGTAGGACAGGCGTGTTAGCTGCGTACGGTATCGCGTTGCGTTCGAGTTAAGCTGATAAGTTGTGTTGTGCGAAATCGAGCGAAGTTTTCGAGGGCTGATCAGGTACCAGGCCGTAACTAACGTACGTGAGGTAAGGTCAAGTGCAAACATACGAGAAAGGCAAGTTGGTAGCGATAAGGAACGAAGAGAAAGAGTGACGGTGTTCAAACATGGCCGACGTGACGATCGTTCGATCGTCGATTGGAACGGATTTAAAAAAAAAGAGAGAAAAAAAAACTGTATGTTCGCACTGCGCTCATTGCCTTATCGAACTCGCGTTATTATCCGTAGAGCCGATCGAGCTCGCCGGTGATACGCAAACTAGTTGATAACGTTATCGATGATACGTCATGGAAGGGGACGACTAGTGCTACTACAGCGTACGATTCGTTGAAATATTTTCGCTATTTATTACGATCTTAGGTACTAAGTATCTATCGTTATATACATACTTTTACATCGTAACGAGTAATAACTTGGACTGAATGATTTATAGACTCTACTCCTGGCTGTACTCCCGACCTAACCTTTTTTTCGATTACGACATGGCATTACGCGTCTTCTGTAACGATTACGTGGCATCTTTCTTAGCGACGACCTTCGAATCTTTGCCAGATGCTTTGACGTTAGCGTGAAAGGATTTAGAGGATTACACGCTATAGTAGCACCGACTAAATTCATAAATCGTAAGAGAACGTAAGTGACTTTTATCGATCGAAGAGCCGACTTTTACCAATCGTATTGTCGATACCAAACGACTCGGGAAGTTCCATTTTGCTTTCTTCGTCCGCACGCGTCATTCCTTACCAATGGAGTAGTAGCATGTTCCTTCGAGCGCCATCACTCGTAATCCGCCATTTTGTTCTTCTTCTTCTTCTTCTTCTTTGAGTCCTCGAAACGTTGGCGTCGTTGTTACATTAAATTTCGCACCGCTAAAATACATACATGTATATACGTACATACATACATACATACATGCATACATGCATAACATATCACACGTTGTAGCGTAGTAAACATATCGGATGTTAGGAATTGGTTTGTCGATTGGGATTAGTTAATTTTGAAAAAAGTTTATTTATCGTTTAGGCATAGACAAAATCATAGACGCGTGAATTCTAACAGGCAACATTAACCCCTTCGTGAAATCTCTTCAGCAGCTTTTATACAACGAAAGATACCTATCTTCGTGATCGATCGATCACGATGCGCGGCAGAGAAGAAGACGAACGGATACGCGTATTTCCTCCGGAGACGATTTATTACGAAAACGTTTTATATTTGATATTAATAAAGAATACTCAGAATCGAAGGGGTTAAGTGCCAAATTTCATCGATCGTTGTTGCGTTATCGCGCGTAATGTAAGTTCGTCGCAGAGCTAGGTCCGAAAGGCTAACCGCTGATAATTATTGTCACTTTGACGTATCTCGATACGATAGGAAGCAATTTTCGCTGTTGGAATATCGTTTTAAGTTTCAACCGGCTCATCCTCGGCTTGGTCGTTTTTTAGCGCGGGGATTGGCACGAAATAAAATTAGCATTCTTCCTTATCATCGAACATCGAAGTTCGCGATTAGCGGGATTCTGTGTTTGGTTCTTGGCGAAGGGAGCGTTCGGAATAAACGTCTTTGAAGAATTCGATCAGGATTTTGTCTCGACGTACTTCTTGCTTTATCGACTGAATACCCTCGAACCTCATCATCGGTAACAAAACGGTTTATTATATGTATATTTTTCTTATTTATATATATATATAATTATAATATATAATAATATAATAAATATATAGTATAAATATATATTTATATATATATAATAATCATATAATTATAATTATATATATAAAACAAAATGTCATTATTGGAAATCATTATTTCCATTCCGGTCGCTCTTGATCCTAAAATTAAGATCTTTCATTCTTAATTCCGCAGTTGGGGTAGGTTTATATTTTATATCACGATGATGGAAATAGATCTGAAATTGTGTTATTTTGTAGAATCGAATAAAGTTAAATACATAGTACAAAAAATGTACCCACGACAAGACTTCATTTATTGTCATAATGCGATCACGAGGAATAAATTCTCTTGGACCAAACGAATGTTCGCGCGGGAACGAGGTTATCGTTTACATTTTTTAATTATATTTTCCGTGAAATGAGAATGCATATATACCTTTTACCTCGACCTACTTTAAACGACACAGATTTTCGAGAACAAAACACGGAGAATGCATCGAGCAACGCTTAGAGAAAAATCAATACATATCACATAGGAGTTAAGGTAGAATTTATGTGTAAAACGATTATAAACGGCAGAACTTCGCACTTGATCTACGTTTCTGCGACGCAATAAATTACTGTAGATGTTACACGATAATTTAATTACTGTCGTTAAGTGAACAATTTGATTAGAAAGTCGCAAATTAGTCGGAGCATTTACGAAGAAAGTTCTCGATTTAAAGATACATGGTAAACGAAAATCAATAATATTTCCCTCGATGGATCGAACTCTTACGTTAAACAAGATCGTAAAACGACTCGAGGTGAAAACTCCAGGATTCTAAATCGCTTAGGGAATTCAAGTGCGAAGTACACGATGAATATATTTAGCAGGTAATGATAGATTGTTATCAACGGATAATAAAGACTCATGTATAGAACAAAGCTAATATACTGTTTAAAAAAAAGAAAAACTGCGCGTATCATTTTTACGTTCCGTTTTCACGATCTATCGTCCATCGTCCATTATTTTATCAAAGACCTCGAACGAATTGAGAACAAAGGATTTTATTTGATCAGTCTTTAAAATTAGAAATTTATAGGTCATACGAATAAAGCAAAACGTTTGTGGTTCGATATGATAAACTTCTTCATTTACTGGATTTTAATTCTATAACGATCATGTCTTGAGATAATACACAAATTTTTATAAAAATTTTCATCGACTGCCGACCGATTAATTGTTTCGTCTAAATGATCGATTCTTAATTATTATGGATTGACGCTTAACATAGAGTCGTTACATCAATATTTTCTCTAAATCTGAATAAACAACTAGTTTCGATCTATATTTTACAGTCTATTTAGTAAAGTCGATTTCGTTCTAAGGCTTTCTTTCAACAGAAAAAAAAGTAAGTCTTAAACCATGACAATGCGACATGGATAAGCCAAAAAGAAGCGACTGACGTATCATGCAAACATTAAAGTTTCGTGTGATGCTAGGCATTAGAAGAACGCGGTGTATAGCACAAGCTATGACAAGTCTTACGTTATTGACATCGATGATTGCTCCGTTAACGTCTTAAAAATAATTCCTAGAAAAATGAGCTAAAAATGTCGTCTTACTTGGTCCTTCGTAAGGATAGGGTTAACATTAAAGGTGGCTAATTCCAAGATAACGGCGCGTATTTGGTAAATAAAGGTTTATTTGCAATTTCAACTAGATCTGTTTACTTCTTGGAGAAGTTACATCTAGAGGCACTAGTCAAGCTTAAAACCTAGCTGACTACAAATTTCTGTGATACTCGATGCTTGATACTCGATTATGTTCAAGATAGCTACACTTTAATAGGTACACCATTTCACAACGAGAGAAAATGGGACTCAAGTTGAAGTACACTAAGGCTAGTTATTATCAACTAAATGTTCTCTTTGGATTATATCGATCATTGAACCACTAAGTGACTTTGGTATATGTGCTATCGTACAGAGTGTGGTGCCATATTTAAACCCACGTGTACACAGTACACCTGCACAGAATGCGATGGAAGAGAGAGAAGAAAATTGTTTTGAACCCTTATCCTACGTCGAAGAGATCGTTTGGTAACATAGTAAAATAATACACCTTAAGGAATCCAAGATCGATCAGTTAGTTCAGCGAGAGACGCATTAAGAACTGGGAAATATTGTTAGCGTTTCATCCTCTTTTCGCGAATTTCGTCGACGTTCGCGCATTACTATTATTTGTAAAATAATTCTGTAGCGGTATAGACACGATGGCAACGACCCAGATCCGAATGCGTGCTCGTCATCGCGATCCTATCGGTTTAAAATGTTGGCAGGATTTATTAAAAAACAGAACATCCCTTTATGATTGCAATTAGGAAAGAGATGAAAGCGACAAGCCAAAATATGCAATTATCATAATGGTGAGGCGTCATTTACTATTATTATTATTATTATTATTATTATTATTATTATTATTAATTATATTATTAATCTTTTTTATCAGAAGATTTAGTCAAGCACAAATATATGTAAGCGCGATAACGATGATATGCGGGAAAAATTGATGCCAGGAATGGCAAGGAAAAGGAAGAAAAAAAAAAGAAGCGAATGTCGTTAAGCTGTTCTCACCAATCTTCAATGCGCGCTATGTTCATAGTCTCGATGTACTTGGTACTTGTCATACGATTTTCTTTTTTTCCAGAAAACACTTTCGTATTTTTTGTTTTTCACACAAAAATAAAAGTAAAAGGGAATAACAATATCTATCACGCTTTTACGGCAACCGATAATTTTGACGAAATAAAAGCGCCTCATCTCTTCTTATTATTTACAATTGCAACACAGCAACGACATTGCTTAAACGAAATCAGAAACGCAACGGGCGGAGTTAAGTTCTCTGCACAAAACTGGACCGGCTACGGGCAGTGTGTCACTACGGCAGAATTGCATTACTCATAATACTGGCACAGTGAGGCAATAATCTTAGGATTTTCTAAGCAAATTGCTAACTTATCATTATTATTATATTATTATTAATAACAATATATATATATGTATATATATGCATATATACATACTTATTGACTTATACACTGGTTATCACTCTTGCTTTTATCACTTTCTCTCTCACAATCTCTCCCACTCATTTTTTCGCCGTCGAAATTAATAGTAACAACATCGAACCGTCGATGGACGTTCCATCGTTGACGACCACTTTCGCAATTATAATTGCCATAAATAAAAGATAACGCATGCTTACGTTTTCTCGTTAAAACTCTTAAAAAAAGGAGAAACTATAAATATCAAAAAAATAAAAAATAAATAAAACTCAACGCATCACGGTCGTCGACATCGAATCGTGTGTCTCATAGATATATATATATTTTTTTTAACGAATTCTGCAAACTTAACGTACATTATGAGCTATAAACGATTTTTCTTTAAAATCTGAATCCGGTCACAGCCTTCAGGGATGCAATGAGCGGCAGCCTAAGATGCTGCTACAATATCTAAAGCCCTACACAAAATATCGCAGGCACGGCGGGCAGAGTCTCAAGACGTTCGAAACATTTTCTTGCCTTTTCCTTTCTTTCTTTTTTTCTTTTTATTTGTATAGGAGACTCGAGAGGAACGACTGCCGAGTTTACTTGCCTTTCTTCATCTAGATGAAGGGTATGGAATTACGGGGGGGAAAGGCTTACACGCGATACGGTCTTTTACCGAACGTTTCCTAATAGAACTTAGGTAAACTGTAAAAGGGCCAATAATAAGGGTCTACAGAATGGATATGTGCTGACTCGTTTCATCATGAATATCCACCGATCTTGGTACGTCAAAAGAACGTAAATACTAAGACCGCTTTAAGTACGTATTCGTCTGTACTACAACATCGTGTGAAACGAAATTTTTCCCACCTTACTTCCCTAACAGTCTATAGAGAAATTATCGAAATTGACGTAGACTAGCAAATTCGAAATACTGAAAAAGTTATTAGCCTCTCTATCCGAATCGAGCGATCATCGTACTGGATAAGAGTATAAAAAAAAAGAGAAAAAAAAGGAGAGAAAACACTTTGATCGCTCGACGACTGGACGTCGTTAAACTCTACAACAGACGCTTTGAACACGATGCCATTCGTCAGATCATGCAAGGCAAGACCGAAAAACATATGTAACACCCTACGATTTATGCTTTACTGGTGCCAAATTCTGCCATACTATGACACGCCGAACGAGCAATCTATTTTGCACTAGGAACTACATACTCCGATACTTGAGAGTTCAGCTCGTTCACAAGGTTCATATCGTTACCCTGATTTAGTCAGATATCGACTTCGAACATATCTTGCTCGATTGGCTTTTTTACCCAACTCCCAAGTTGTGCCCGTACGAAAGCGTCCTTCAACTGACGTTTGGCAAGCTGTTGCAAAAGAAAAAGAAAATAAAAAACGTGACTTCCGCCGTTAATTCCATGGATATGCAACGAGATATTGCAACTCACAGAATAATCTTGAACAGAAGACTTCGCGTCAAGATAATGGCGACACTGATTTTGATCAGCGTCATCGATTGTCTCTAATTTGTCCAACAGGTTGAAAAATTTCCTGAAGAGACCCTGCTTGGATATTCTCGAAGGTTTTCCTAATTCGTCTTTACCCGTGGTACAATTTATAACTTCCGCTTCGGATTGGCCTACATTATTGCAAATAACCACGTGGTAAGGTTTCCATATTGCTAGAATTAAGTAATCGTAAATTCATGGGATATACACGTATACATATATACCAATTGTCCAGTTGACACTATAGTTTGGTGCCTTTCCAGGTTGTCTAACTTCCGAAGACGTAATAAGGCTCATTAATGGCTTATTAAGTCTATACGGCGGCGGTAATCCTTGTATAGTATTTTCAATACGACCGCAAACCGCTCTGTACATATGACTAGGATTTAACAGGCTGCCGAGAACGATGCTGTGGAAGTAAATTGGCTCGATGAAGTGGCTTAGAAGTGCACCTTGCACACCAAGTACGTTCCATCGAGCTATTTTGTCTGAGCACGACATCGTCAGCAGTCTTTGGCACTGTAATTTAAAATACAAGCGTTAAATACGAAGGCGCATGGCGACTTTGTTACGTCTTATATTCGAAATATATACCACGAGTACTCCGTCCCAAGTTTGAATTCCCTTGCTACTCTTAACAGGGATAGTTCCTTCGCCGGACTCTATCTTAGTCCTCAATTGTCCCCTGGCCCTTCTGTTGGGGTGTTTATCCACGGATTCGTTCTCCTCGTGCGGCGAAAAGATTCTGGCGTCTCCGCATGGTGCAGTATTTATATATAAATGAAATTGTATACCTTGCTTCAGTTTAAAACCCTTCTTGGCAGGCTCAAGTACAGATTCCGCAGCACGTTTTTCTGTATGCAATTCTAATTGTTTATACAAATACTCACAAAGACATCTTCGTGCTACCACTTCCGCGTGACAATCATTCAAAGCACCACCACTAACACTCAAATGTTCTCCAGATACACATTTTGTACCTTGAGTGAGAAAATTACGTTAGTGTTTTTCATTATTTTAGAAGCGAATTTAAGAGAAAATCATCTTTTACCAGTAGTAACGCATATTAATTCCGCGTCTGATCCTTTGGTCTGTACAATACCGGCTAATACTTTGCGTCTAGCGTGTTGCGGTTTCGTTTGTATTAGTTCAGTGAATTTTTGATTTACCATTTTTCCAATTTTGTCTGCTAAGATCTGTGGCAAGCTCATCTGCTCTTGCCAGTGGCCAGAATTCGAGAAGTTTGGTAAGACACGGACAGGAAGCGGTATGCAAAATGACGAACTATGAACGTTTCTCAGCTTTGCCAGTGCCGCCTTACTGGCAGCCGCTTTTGCTAACTTTTTACTCGGCCCGGTACCTTCGAACGTTTCGCCATCGATCGTCACAGATATTGTAAATTTTGCATAACTTTCCCCATTGTCCGATATGCACTTGTATATCACGCCAGGATACAGTTCGTTGATCAATGCTACCGGACCTTTATCTAAAAATTTATTGGTATTCTTTGGCTCTTGCGCTAACGTCTTAAACGCATTAACTAGGTGATTGTCGCGTTCGGTGACGTCACTCGTGAAATCTGGTTCCACAGGCACAACCGGCTGGCACGTATTGATAGCTTGATGAACTTCCGGCGTGTTACGAAATTGTACGATATTCCGTAAAGCTAATTCGGCAGCCGCGTGCTTTGCCATCTTTTTGGTACGACCTTTCCCTTCGTACGTCTGTCCATCTATTTGTACTGCAATAGTGAATATAGGGGCATGCGTGGGACCTGTTTGACCGACCACCTTATAGACGGCACCTGTTTTCAACTCGTTTAACGCGCATACCGCGTTCTTTGGCTGTGGATTCTTGTGACGCTTCTTTGGTGTTGTCGCACCTGGCAAGATAAGAAACACAAACTAATTTGTTCAAAGTAATCAAAATGAAATCTTTCTCGACCGACATTTAGAAAACCTGTAAATCTAACGAACATAGATAATCCGTTCTCCTGCTAAATGCTACATCGTACGAGCAAATGAACTCTAAGTCCAGCCTGATATCGCATTACATCGAGCAATCTGCGACTGACCTTCGGGATCTGATTCAGCAGGTCTCTTCAGGGTAGACCGGGAGACATTCTGTTGCTCCATCTGTGAAGAGTATAATGAGACAGAGGTATGCTGGAAACAAACGCGCACTCTAAAAATAACCTTAATTGGCTGAAACTCACCCCTGTTGAGTGTCCCCCCTGTGACCCCTTCAAGGATGCAGCTGCATTAGCGGCAACCATCGAGGCGGTACTGTCTACATACGATTATGCGAGCGTCAGAAATGCAGGAAGAATGACAAGAAACCGATACAGTTCTATTTCTTACTTGCTTGACAAATTTGCTTATTGTTACTCAGCAGCACCAAGCCGTTCGACATTTCGTATTTTCCTTCGAAATGCTTTAAAAAACGGCGATTTAGGTGGGACGCCCCGAAATACCGCACCGTCACATTGATTTTAATTATTCTCGTGCCACGAAGAACCGCAGCGCCACTGCCGTCTTCGCGAGTACGAACTAACCTAACTTTCGAGGGAGAATATTATTCGAGCCTATCGAAAACGCACCAAGAATCTCTAACCTAAAACTGATCTTATAACGAACGATAATCTCATTAAATGACAGATATCTTAAACGATCGAAAGATCATCGACGACCATTCGTTATCGTCGATCTCGCTCTTTCTATTGGCATTGCTTGTTTACAACGCAACGCATTGCGCAATCAGATCATGCGACTAGTCGGACTTAAAAGCGCGGTTAGATACTCGCACCTTGCCTTTAAAGGAAGGATCACACTCACCGACACTCGAACCACCATTATTGCCGAAAAAGTTAGCACTTTAAGTCGAAGACACGCCTAATTTCGACTCCTATCGCCGTCAAATATCACGAAATATTTCTCAGTCACTGTCGTCTGCTTCGATCGAACGAATTCATGAAGAGATTACTCTGACGAACAAAAGAACGCCATCTGTGCGAATAACATAACATATCCTTATACATATGTACTCTTTATATACGTATATACATAATATACGTATATGCCGTATGTAGAGACTGAAGAACCTAAGGACAATGCAGTTGGTAGGGTATGGAGTGTAAGTACAAACAATGAAAGTGATTTTCAAAAGCGTCACAATCGAAAAAAAAATGAGCATACGCTTGCACGAGTGAGTGGGCGGAGTGTATGCGTCAGTTTCTGGAGCAATTAACTGGGAAATTTTAGCAAGGCAGATTAAAGATCGCCTAGAGATTACCGTGAAATTTTACGCTGCCTTTTTCGACATTGTCGAATTAATCGATTACAAGAACGCAATATATAAATCGTAATCACTGATTATCTGAAATATAATATGTAAAGACACATTAACTAATCGTATCAAATTTAATTTGTAAATTTAGCAATTAATTTTGGTTCAATAATTTTCCCAAAATTATCGCTAAAATCTGGCCTGTGAAATGATATCTTAACAGAGACCTAAAACGATAAATAGGCTAAGTAAAATTAAACACATTGGAGAAGGCTGTTACGAATTTATATAAAACAAGACACCAATATTTCAATTTTCGGCATTTTGTTATTCGATGAAACAATAAAAAAATTTTAAACGGATGACTTATCGGACCTTCACGAGTTTTAAACAGAAAACCAACCAGTGTCGTCTCATCGAGCTATTATATTTTTATTGTATTTCAACCAATGTATTTAATAAAACCAACTTTTAGGAATGCCAAGTTTCTAGGAGTGTAGAGATATGCCAATCGATCGATTTGTAATTATTTCGATCCCCCTTTTCCTCGCAACACATAAAAATTAATATCGCGTAGTATCGCTATCTCGGAAATAAAAACAAAAATTGACATTTATCGCATATCAAATTTTCCTTTCCTTTTTACGATTTAAAAACGGAAGAACGTCTCTCACCTGACGCTCTTGTTTCCTTGAGCTGTTGCGGCCAGGCAGTAATATGAACCAGTAAATGTAAAATCGCATAGATCCTCGCGTGAATTTTCGTTTCCGCCATCGGCAACTGTTGTACAATCGCTTCGACATACCGAGGGATCTCAGTCTTCTGTACAAAATCCCAATGGTCCAAACACCAAACAAAACCACACCGATTCGAATCAATACGATGAAGTAGAAAATGATCTTTACCAAGTTGCAGCTCATCGAAAGCACCTGACCCTTCCATTTGTACTGACGATTCTTCAGCCATTTCAGGACCTTCTGGAAGTCCTTCAGCTCTTTGTTCGTCTTTGCGGTCTCACAATCGTGAACAGAACTCTGCGTAGTTTCGACCGAGAATTCCGACCGAGCCGATTCCCTCTTGACTAGGTTGTTCAGGTAGATGATCAACGATAGACAAATTCCGAAGACCACGGACGAAAATCCATCTTGCAAATTCTCGGTCGAAACGTTATTAAGTAGCAAGTAGTTGATCGCTAGTCGCTTAAAACGCCGAATATTCTTGCGAAAAGCTTCGTCCGTTCCTTCGGATGGATCCATGACTCCCGGGGGTTTAGGACTTTCCGATGGGACACTTCCGTGATAACGACGCACGTCGCAGAAGGAAGAAACACGACTGAACCGTTACGAGCATTTATGCCGTCGAAGCTGCCAATGATGATGGTGTTACGATGCCCGATACCACAAAATCGAATCTCTAGCTCCAAGGAACTCGAAACACACCCGACGATACTTAGAAATCAACAACAATGCGATCGAGAGCGACGTATAGCCAACGACATTTCCTTCCCAATGATTCGAAAGTTACTGACAGGAGAAAAAGACTCCGGCTACTCGGCGTGCTACAGTTTATCGTTCCGTTTCTACGTATCGTGCTTCGTCAAATCGTATCACGTTCGCGATAGAGGTAACTTAATCGTCCGAAGAAAAGACGATGATGTTAGCATGATGATGCATTCTCTCAACGATTTGCTAATCGAGTTCATTCGCGAATTCCCATGTATTTTTAGAAGTCAAGTTTATTTTTAGAGTCGGGTTCGATCGTAACTAGGGTTTTTGAATTTGATGTAAAATCTTTTTGGAGTTGTAATCTGTAAATCACGGATGGCATTTTCCTCTTTTTTGAACAGCGATACGATCGATATCAATTCATTATGACGGATATCGCACTTACTACGCGGCAAAGACAAAAGGATTAAAACGAACTGCGTTGTTAAATAGCATATCGGATTAATTCGATAATCGGGGTTCCCCTCTCGTTTCTGACAGGCACGCGATTAATGTCATGCGACAGCAATTTGTCGGATGAATCGAGCGATGCCTGTCGATTCTCGTTCGACGAATAACGAATGCTCCTCAGGTTTTGGTATTCGTAAAAGGCCACTTTGCGCAGACGAGGGCATATGGGGCAAGTCAAACAGAATTTCCAAGGACGACCTGAGAAATTGAATATCGAACGAGAGGATCGGAAGATGTCGCCTTTGTGGTGTTGGATTCTCTCTTTTTCGATTTTTATTCTGCAATTCTTATTGCGCAATCCGGTCGATTTCTTAGATCGTTCAGTCAAGTGTTATTGTACTTTATCGTTGATAGTTTTCCAACCCTACTGGTAATTTTTTTTACATATAAAAAATATATTCGTGGAAAATGTTTACGGGAGAGGTCTTTGACCACAAGATCTATATGAGTTACTGAAGCAGCATATGATTTTTCAGGTTCGAGTCTTCTCTCTAAAAACATATATTCCTAAAGCCCAAAAAATAAATGTTTTGTAATTATTACACGATCATTATTATGTGTTTTATTGCTTGTGCTACATTCTGCGTTATTTATGATCAACTGGAAAAAGAGTACGTTTATTTGAAAAACGGTAATTTGATAATAAATATCGGTAGAAATAAGTACATATAAAATGTCGGTAGGTTTAGTAAATGTTAAACGAATGACTTATCGAATCTTCAAGAGTCTTCGAGTCGATACTATTATATTTTTATTGTATTTCAACCAATGTATTTGTTGGAACAAAAGGTATCCGCACTCCTTTGTTCTGGGTACGCAGCGTGTGTGTGTCGATGGACGGAGTGACGCGAGTTCCTCTGTTTCGTCGGCAATTCATCGTAAGAAAGCGGTCGTCGAGAACATATGTAAACACTGAGTTGCTAAGCGTAATAAATCACGTAGTTTCAAAAAGCCATTGTACCAACAGTATTTAATAAAACCAACTTTTAGGAATGCCAAGTTTCTAAGAGGTTAGATATGCCAATCGATCGATCTGTAATTATTTCGATTCCCCTTTTCCTCGCCACATAAAAATCAATATCGCGTAGTATCGATACCTCGGAAATAAAAACAAAAATTGATATTTCTCGCATATCAATTTTTTCTTTCCTTTTTAAGATTTAAAAAGAGGAGAACGTCTCTCACCTGACGCTCTTGTTTCCAAAAGCTGTTTGAGGCCAGACAGTAACATAAACCATTGAATGTAAAATCGCACAGATCTCTACGCGAGTTTCCGCCATTGGCAACTGTTGTACAATCACTTCGACGTATTGAGGGATCTCAGTCTTCTGTACAAAATCCCAATGGTCGTAACACCAAACAAAACCACACCAATTCGAATCAAAATGATTAAAGTTGCAGTCTACCGAAAGCATCCAAAATAGTTAAAATCGTTAATTGACGATTCTTCAGCCAATTCCGAGTACTGCAAGTTCTTCAGTTCTATATTCGCACTATTGTGAACAGAATTCTGCGTCGTTTCAACCAAGAATTTCGATCGACCTGATTCCCTCTTGACTAGTTTGATCAAGTAGACGATGACTGGTAGGGAAATTACGAAGAGTAAAAACAAAAATGCAACTTCCAAATTCTCGGTGACATTGCTGCTAAGCACTAAGTAGCCACTAAATGCTACCGAACTGCTGATCGTTAGTCGGTTAAAACGCCGAGTATTCTTGCGAAAAGCTTCGTCAGTTCCTTTGGATGGATCCATGACTCTCGTTTAGGACCTTCCGATGGGACACTTCCGTGAGAACGACGCACGTCGAGGAAGGACGAAACACGACTGAACCTTTAGAAGCATTTATACTGTCGAAGCCGTCAATGATGATATGGTTACGATACCCAATTCAACAAAATCGATCTCTAGCTCGAAGGAAATCGTAACACCCTACGATACTCAGAAATCAACGATAATGCTATCGAGAGCGAAGTATCGACTACATTTCCTTCTCAATAATTCGATAGTCAAGAAGCAGACCAGTGGTTGGTGCGTTAGAATTTATAATTCTGTTTCCACGTATACGTACTTCGACTTTGTGGTGTAACCGATAGCTGAAAATCTGAAAGTAATTCCGAGATGCATTGTAAATTCGACGAATTCTACGTCCATAAAGAACCTAAGGAACAAACGAATTATTGTTGTCGGCGGTTGCCTAATTCCTATAACCATTTTGATCTAACGAATTACGAGAAAAGTTGCGGATAATGTAAAAGAACCTCGTTTTAGCCTCCATTGGAAACGTCTCAAGTCGTCTTTGCTCAAGTGGATTTTACTTAAATTTAATCTAACCAGTTTTTCCTAGTAGATTTTAAGTATAAATTAATTTCTCGTAATAGGTGTCGAGTCCAGGATAATGTAGTGGGTTTTTAGATCATCGGAATCGCTTTACGCAAGAACATAATGTCCCAAGAAATTTTAAAGGTTCGAAACTTTAACAATTCATATTCTCGTAACGATCTTGAACACATTAGCGTTGTAAATCGAGTATACGTAACTTTTAATGCTGAAATTGCACTTAATATGTATGCACGATCATTTGAAGATTCTAGGTCAAACTATATTCAAGTATTACGAACAAGTTCGACATTAAAGAACAATATTTCACCAGCACCTCCTATTTTCTCAAAGTATTGAGTTGTCCGGACATTTTTCTTCTTTTTTTGAAGATTTATTCTTTTTTAAGAAAAAAAATG
>JAITYT010000658.1:832849-844963 GCA_025433975.1 Liostenogaster flavolineata | reverse complement strand
TATATATATATATATTATATATTAATATTGTATATTATTATACAAATTTATAATTTATATAATTATATGTTATATGTTATAATTGTATATAACATTATATATTAAATATGTAATAAAAATAATAATAATTTTCTTTCCGTCTATCGATGTAAAATAGAATTAACTATTTTCGTGATAAATTAAAAGTGGTCACGCGTATGAGTTCATCCGCGATAGCATCGTAAATCGACTCACCAAGGGAACTGTTCGCTTGGTTAGGACCTTCGTGTCGATGATTTTCTTTCCGTCGATCGATGAAAAATACGTGTTCGAGTCTTTTTGTGATCGAAGTACAACCGACTCTCTTCGCGATGGAAATGGAGTAATTGCGCGCATTGAATGATCAAAGGATAAATTTCTTCGTACTATTTAATATTCAATGTGTCGCTGCGCCGAATAATCGCTTCGATGTATATGCCCTTGCAGACAGAACGAATTAATACGTCCAATACGAATAGCTGTCGACAATTAAAGGAAAACAATTATTTCGATATTTCAATGGCGCCTTTCTACGTATTCAATTGCGTGTGCAAAATTAGTGCCGCTTTGTCGTGTCTTCCGTATTTATTTCGCGAGTATCGCGTGAATCCTCCAACGATTTTACCGTAATTCACACGAGAAATCGTTTCATCGTCGTGCAAACAAAACGAGTCAGAATTACCCGAAACCTAATTTCCTTGTTTCGATATTTTTCAGTTCCGTTTATTTTTTAATTTAAATACGAAAAACATCTTTAGCTACTAGAGGAGATTTTGATTCGAGTCGTCGATTTGGAATGCGTCGAATCGCTCGTTTATGGGCTTCGGCTGAAGAAAAATCCTGCATACCGCACTGATCGATATCAGCGTGTCCCGTTATACCGAGAGACTGACTGCTGCCTGGCTTGCCCCGAGGTTATTTTATGAATCTAACTTAACGCGGCGTGGCATCGATCTTTTCGCCTATCTCGTTTATCGGCCTCGCTTGTCTATTATAAATGTACGCCCTTCTCTCGATCTTCCGCCACTACCTCGTTCTTTATTCCATTACCGGGACGAGGGTGGCGCTCGTTTCTACGACGTCTCGTGCTGCTTAAGAACAATGCAGGTTGTTTCTATCGGGATACGAATACTTCTTGATAGATCGTGGATAATTTACGTCAATTACGATCGAACGGTCCTTTCCGAAGAACATCTTTGTACAATGTCGTAGAAATTTCCAACGCGACTTACGCGATGTTTAGCTCGAATTAATTAACAATCGCGCGAATCACTTACATTTTTCGACATTTTTATCGATCAATTCGGGGAAGGAAGAGAGAGAATGGAAATCGAGCGGTTGTAAAAAAAAGAAGTGCCGTGTGAAAAAAAAATCGCGGAACGATAACGAAACGACATTTGTTTCCCTCCATTGCCTTCGTCAGAGGCGTCTTCAGGCTATCTCAGTTTCGGCGATCTCTCAAAATTGTACAGTTCAACGATCATCGGTAAAATAATTCGATCTTGACCTTCCATCGATCCAGCTGACTGCGTCATCATGTGCGACCACTGCGCGTAAGTTAATTTACGATTTCTGACTATCGAAAATTTAATTCTTTTGTAAGTTGCAACGAATGAAAAACGATTATACGAGAAATTGGAATTTATCTCGAGTTACGTTTGCGTTTCAGGAAGGTAACCAGTCAAAAGGGCTACCTTGGTCAAGTCACGTGCAAGTGCGACCAGTGAGTATCGATTTAAAGTTATTTCGAAAAATTGAATGAAATATTTCGGAAGAATTCGCGGAAAAAATCGAACGAAATCGTTAAACTCTGCCAAATGCTAAAACTACTTTAAAGATGCTAAAAAGAACTACCGAACTCTTTCAGTGGCGACATAAAGGACGACGAGGCGAAAAAGGAGAAGGATTTGGGTGGCTGCTGCAGCAAGAAGTACGTTGTTGCCCCGTGTTTTTTACGCCTTTCGTCGATCCTAATCTCAAAATATCCTTTTAACCCGTATGGCCGCCGTCGGAAGTCGGCACGCGCGAACCTCGAAAAAGAATTTTAACGTAAACTGAAAGCGCGATGAGACGTGGACACGTGACAAGGGTAGACAGTGGATGAGGGGCGTGAAGGGAAGGGGGGGGGGATAAGGGGAAAGGACGCGGACAGGGCCGAGACGAGGGTAGGTGAAAATTAATCGGATGAATCGCCTGAATGTGCAGAGAGAGAAAGTCCGAGGGTGGATGTTGCGGTTCTAAGTGTTGCTCCGGCACCAAGGAACGCGGAGGATGCTGCGAAACGCCCAAGGAAAAGAAATCCTGCTGCTCGTCGGGGATATAACAGAGTACGCCATTTAATTCGATACGATCCGTCGAGACGAAAAAAGAGGTTAGAGGCGCCGGCCATATGGGTCTATCTTCTTGTCCTTGCGTCATTTTATCAAAAAGAAGAGAAAGGCGAAAGACAGCGCGCGCCTTCCCTACAAGTACAAAATATCGCGCACGATGTTAAAAGAAGACTTGAGATCTTGAGTCCACCGTTAACCTTCTTTTTTAATACTGGGCCGACACCTGCTCGGTATTTCGAACTAGTAGGGTAGCGAGTTCAATCGAAGTTGGAACCGGAGTTAAATTGAGTTGACCTTTTGATGTATTGGGTCGTCCGGAAAGTTCGTGCCGATTTTCGGTTTCTCTAAAAATTTATTATTCTATTATTTATATTATATTTTTTATTATATATGTTATTATATATATAAAATAAATAATTATGTTACATAATTTAAAAAAAAAGAAAAAAATTTTCTTCAAAATCGGCACGAACTTTCCGGACAAGCCAATATTTATTGAATTTGTAAGATGGTTTCAAATTTTCCGATCATAGATATCGACATGGCGAAGAATTGTAGTTAGAAAGAAGTAAAATTAACTGGATTAATCGAAATCTGACTAATATCGTCACCGTATTGTTTTAGAGCGAGAGAAACAGCTGGGGGTTGCTGCATGTCCGGATGTTGCAACGACTCCAAAAATGGAAAAAATCCGAAGCCGAACGTTTCGGGGTGTGGTAAAAGTTCGCAGAAGGATGCGGCACCCAACGCATGTTGCGCTGGAAACAACAAATAATCTCAAAAATGATTGTTTTACATAGAAATAAGGTTTAAACCAGAAACTAAGATACGAAGTGTGAAATAAACATTGTACATTATCGATGATTGTACATTAAATCTGACGAAATACAAACACTCAATCTAACCTCAAAATGTTACGTAATCTTTCTTTCCGTTGAGTATATCCACGTGTCTCCGTATAAAATTAATTGTAAGATAAAACGTCAGTTTTACATATAGTGACAAAATATAGACAAGAGTAAAAAAGCAAGGCTGTAAAATCGTCGTATGCTCTGACGTGAGCAAATTCAATCTTCTCAAACAAAAACATGTCAATATAACCCAATATCGATAACACTAATCCATAGTAACACTAAACCAGTATCGTACTGGACATAAGTTGTTTAAATTTCTTTTCGATCAATCTCAATATTTAAATTTCCTCTTTGGCATAATGTGTGACCATTGCAGGCAAGTTCTCAGACTTAAAAGTTTACTTAATTAATCGACACGTTCACAAAAATATCTTCTTTTCCACTTAGATCCTACAAAATTCATAAAGAACCAATTCGGCAAGAGTACGTGAGGCCTCCGATTCAAGTCCCTCAAGAAGTAAAGTAAGCATCTTGGTTTCATAGACGCAACACAACACTGCCAATGTCGTAAAAAATCATGATTACTTAAAACATGCACGCGACAAACAGCTTCACAAACGAATTTCTAGGTTACTTTGCATTTCGGCCGAAGTCGTAAGTCGTGAAACATTGAAATATTCATTAGTTAACGATACTTTTAAAATAAATATTACCATCGATATTCTCTCCCTTATAAGAGTAACTTTAACGAAGAACATTAAACAAATTATACGAATAATACAGAACCTAACGAGCCTAAAATATGATTTCTCAAAACGAAGAACTTTAATCATCATTTTTCCTTTCAACTCTTCAATTACATTTATGCACTTTCAATTCCACATAGGCTCACTTTTGTCATCGATTGCTTTGATTGATAGCGTCTACGCACGTTCTCGATCACGCAATATGTTTTACCTGTATGCCGACAAACGCGTAACGAGTTGTATATTACATCAACTCCTTTAGTGCCAGACTACGATGTATCGTCATTTGGAATAGCTTCAAGAAATGCGAAGGCACAGTTTAAACGCAGTTTTCGTTTAACGCTAAACGTATCTGCATTTTTGTACACCTAATCGTACGGACGTTGATAGTTAGAAAAAAATTGTTAATTTATAATAAAAATTATATATGTATATAAAATATAAAAGAAAATAACGTACAACATATACTGATAAAATATTAAAACATATATTTTCATTGTTATAAGCGATGTGAACGATTAAAGTAAATTTTGAAATAGGTCATCTGACCTTGGTACGTTTAGTGTTAAATAAAAGGGGGAAAAAGAAGCCGCAATTATTTAAACGAAAATTGCGTTTTAACTGCACCTGGCGCTAAAAGGGTTAAATTCGCAATTTTGCCGCTCGAAACCGGTCATTTATCGTACATTGTCGATAAGTATTAATCGTGGGTTCGATTCGACTAACAATAAACGTATATACAGCACGACCGATACCGCGACACCGCGAATATCAATTTAATTGGAAATGGAACTTCTCGCGTGATCATGGCGAATATCTTTAAGAGATCCACGATGGAGATCATTTCGGACGATTGGCAAGGACGCAGCCCATCTTATCGAACTGTCAACGGAGATAAACGAGCGGCAATTGATACGGGATGGTCGTAGACGAGCGAACTATCTTCTCGAAGCCAGCCTGTATTAATAACGCGCAAACGCGTGCATATCAATTATTCCTTTGCACGAATCGATAAAGTCCAAATACGATTGGCTCTTTTGGTGGCGGAGTATCGGTTATTAAACGATCTCACGATCGAAGGACTCGGCGATGCAATAAATGCAACCCCAGCACCACAAAATATCGTATACATATTCATCCAGTACCGAAAGGAGGCTTAAATGTTGGATGAATATGTATTCTATATTTTGTACTATTGAACCCCAAGGGCATGGTCAGAAGGAGAAGGGAATCGATATTTTTTTTAACGAAGAACTTCTTTCAAGTCGCTTCTTTAACACGTTCACGCCGGCGTGCACCACTGGTGGATCACGCTTGAATATTCAATGAGACAATCTGTGTCTGAATATGATTGAAATATCTGTGGCGTCATGCCTTCTTGATGGAAAAGAGAAGGACTGTGTGGTGTCGGGGACGCGGACTAGTAGAATGTCTTCTGTCCTTCTACGCCTAGCGTTCTTATTGTTTACGCTGTCTTTCTATTCCTCCGGATTTTATTCGTGTGGATCCACATACCGGGAATCGAACATCGGTCTTCTTTCTGATCTATAGGCAGGTGCGTTATCCCCCAGTCTACCACGACTGGGTGCTAGATACAACGATCACCGCGTATTTGTATTAAGCGGTCGCCACATATCTCTCACAGCGAAAACCATGAATATCGGCGCCGGCATGAACGTGTTAAATTTATCACATCAATTGGCATCCTAGATAACAATGATTATTATTAATTATTAGGATTTTAAGGTAAAAAGACACGACGAGGCAATATCGCAAGAACATAGCCAGTGCAGAGAAGGGAATCGATACTTTCTAACGAAGAACTCTCTTTAAGTCGCGCAACAAATTCCGCGTTTATCCTTCCACACGGTTAATCTATCTTAGAATGGAAGAGCGTGAACGGACAATTTGACCTTTATACTCCCAAACGTCCAATATATCGGTTGTAGCTTTTCTTAGCGTAGCTCCCAAACGGCTGGTACATCGTTCCAAGCTGCCCATTCCCATCGGACCGACTGGAAACTCATGGATTATCTTTCGAATCTTCGTTGACGTATCGTCAATTGTACGACACTCCTTGGATAATCCGAATACCTGTTCATCGAGTGAAAGACGAGAGAGAACGAAAGCATCGAAATGAACGTCGAATCTCGTTGCTCGTGTTGTCCGATACGAATGGCCTGGAATCGACAGAACAAAGTATGCTCGTTCATTTAGAATTCGTTGAGCTCGAGTGCATCGATCTCAGTCCGCGTTGCACTCGAGTGGCGTTCACTAGCTACGATGCCTCCCACCAACTCCATACCTAACCGGGGTTCGAGAAACTGACATAAGTAAATAAAGGGATTTGTACGCGTTGCTTGCGTTCACCAGCCAGGGGTAAGGTGAAGAAAAGCTTAGCGCAGGCGACGTTAGATCGAAGTGGAATTACGCATTATCTATTGTTTTCTTTTTTTCTTTTTCCTTTTTCCTTTAAGAGTGCATCCAAAGGGAACTGACCCGATTTACGTCGTTGCATAGCTCAAGGATGTAATCGATCGCTCAAGGATGTAGCGCAAGGATCGATTGAATAGGAACTTTTGAATAGGAACAAAATGAAAATTATCCAATTTTAGCGATTTTTTAATTTCGACTGTTTGTGTTATTGAATTCCGTCCGTCGTAGCGCCACCACTGAACGAGACCTCGCGCGGAAAATGTACAGATTGCATGTGGATAGTGTATCTTAGGAGAAAAGGGATTCTTATTTAAAACAAAATACTCATAATTTTTACATATAACATAAAAACTTATTTAATGAGCATACCGAGTCTGATTAACAATTAAAAATAGTGAAAGAATAATATATATAATATACAATAATACAATAAAACATAATATATAATGTACAGTAATAAAATAAAACATAATATACACTGATTAATAATTTAATTCAGTGTGATACATACTTTTATTGTTGCTAATACAATATGTTTACAGCTGAGCTACGAGAAACCATAAACGTAAAAAAGGGATGACTTCTGTAAAGTTGGCTTCTTTTCAATTTCACTTAGTGAAAAACCCACGAAGTGAAGAGGGCTGCACTGTCTGAGCGACGAACCTGAAAAGGGGTTTCTCCAAACTTGGAACGATTTGGCTAGGAAGTTGGCAATACCATCGTCATCGGCCTATGGGGAGGGAGAGAGGGAGGAGAAGAAAGGGGAGGGCAGGGCTCAAATTGTGTCTCGTATGACGATTTTACTTGGTGTACAATCTCGAAGTGAAGAGAATTGCTCTCTCCTGGCCTATGGGGACCAGGGGTAAGTTCAACCAGCTCGAAGAACCTAAAAAGGCGAGAGCTGGGCTTCTCATCCCTACAAAGGAGGGGGGAGGGCAGGGGAAGTGGAGGGCTCAAATTGTGTCTCGTATGACGATTTTACTTGGTGTACAATCTCGAAGCGAAGAGAACTGCTCTTCTCTGGGCTATGGGAGCCAGGGGTAGGTTCAAACGGTTCGATGAACTTGAGTTTCTCCAAACCTCAGAGACGCAACAGCTGGGTGCTCGTTGCCCTGGGGCGGTTTGGTTAGGAAGTTGGCAATACCATCGCCATCGGTCCTTGGTGCTATGACCAAAGTCGTGGCGTACCATCAACATAGGAAGGAAGGGGTGTCAAATTATGTCTCGTATGACGCCAAGTAATCCAGCGTTACTGATCGTATCTCCAACATCGCAGTATATCGAAGAAAATATCTTTACTCGAATCCTTAAAACAGCTGAACTTCTTCTTAACACGACATTCTTTCTTTATAATTTCTCCGTAAATGTTTGCTGTATATTGGACTCGTCAGAACTTTTGGAACTCGTTACCACGTGGAAAATGAACGTGAGTCCTAGAACATTCGTACAAAGAACAAATCCGTTCCTGGATTTGAGAACCGGGAGAACAATGCATCGATCTTATTTCTTTTTACCAACCGCTTTCATCGTTCCTTTGCGATTTGCAGATGCACCTGCTGCGGTGGTAAAACAGTCGACTGTTGCTCCTGGAGGCAAAGCTGCTGCGGAGGCGGTTGCTGCGACACCGGAATCTCAGATTACACCACAAGCGCTGTACCACGTGCTATAGGTCCTAGGTGTGGCGCCACGTCCGCTTATGGACAGTCGGAAATTGCAATGGCCGGGAGGCCGGAAGCCGCATCTGGTAGGACTTTAGTCTACCTTTCTTCGAATCGAGGATCGATGAATTTACTCTTTGTCATGTTAAATGGGCATCGTTATTAGACCTTATAGATATTTCTTCTATCGATTGATTTTATCGACGTCGGTTCTTTTTCTCGTAAACATCGAGTCAAGACGTGAACAATTACGAGCCTAAGAGTAGTGGCATAGAGATGTTAACATTTTTTTCATATTTTTCTGTTCAGTCTTATCGTGTATCCGATTAAATGCTCTTTATTCCTGTTGTCACCGGTCAGATCCGAAGACAATCACGCCTTATCTACTTTAATTTCATAGCGTACGCACCAGCCCTACCAAGGAACGATAGGGTCCCATGCACTCACAGAGTGACCGACCCACCAAAGTGCTACGGTGGAGACTGCGAAGGCACATCCAGCCAATGCTCGAGCTCATCGTACCTAGCTGGATCCTGCAATAGTGATCACGACTCTTTGTCGTAAAATAGTCCGGTTGATAGGCAGAGGTCACCAGCTTCAATGAAAGTAACAAGACATGAAAACGATCAGAATGAATTCTTCAGAATCACGATACAAATGGATGAACGATCGCGAATCAAATCCTCGCTCTAACAGAAGATCGCGTGAAAATTACGTCGATGATTGGAGACTCGAGACGTTGTTCCGAGTGGAACGCTATGATTGCGACGTCAGGAAGGAAATCGTTTGCTATTATTGACCTTCCTTCAAGATTCTTCAGGTTCCTTCAACAGAACGGACACAATTGATAAAATCAATAGGATCGAATAAAGAGAAACGTCTAGAAGGAGGAAAAGAAAGAGATAAAAAAAGGGAATGGTTCGTTATCGTTTTCTGAATTTAACGCTTTTTTTCGGTCCGATCGACACTTGAATACAAGGATGGTAATATGAGACATGCAGCAAGATGCGTCTAATGAAGTCAAAGGAAGCCAACGAACGGAAAACTTATAACCCAGCTTGCTAGTTTCCGAACGGAGTTATCCTTTTTATTCGACCCTTTCGCATGTGTACTACGTGGCATCTTATGGAGAGCGACTGTGACTATAATCGATATGACGTTGCAACTGCTTGTAGTATGTATGTAGTGGCAACTTATGGAGAACGACTATTGTCGCTCATAGTGTGTCAATGGCATCTTAAGCAGAGTAACTATAGTTGCTCGTAGTATATCATTGACATCTTATAGAGAGTGATTGTAGTCACCCATAGTATGTCAGTGACATTTTATGGAGAGCGATTATAGTCGCTCGTAGTATGTCAGTCGCATCTCAAGGAGAACGGCTATTAGCGCCCGTAGTATGTCAGTGGCATCTTATGTAGAGCGGCTATAATCGAGCATCGTAGCGGAAGGGTTAACAGTTGAATCGGAGTAATCATCCTTCGTCGAAACATTTCGTGCGTCTTCGAAACATTCAAAGTCGCGTCAACTTCGCGTGACTTCCTATCAGCTCGCGTGAGCTACCGATGATTCACGTTATTGTATCGATTATGTACGTTCATAAGATACGACTCCTAATATCTATCGTAATATAAGAGTAGAAAAGAAATGAATAGGGAGCAAATGATCCAAGTTACGATAATTCTCATAATAATTTTGCAAGAGTAAAACTACGCTAAACGATGTCCAAAATCGATGTCTCTTGCTGATGCACTTCACAATTTCAAGTCACAAGCAGCCCGCGCGCCAATCGATCTGTTAAAGGCAACGTTACGGACATTAGGACGTCGAGACGGTTTAGATCGAAGAACAATTGGGCGTCTCGGAGCCTGAAGACGCCTCGATAGGAGGATAATTCGACGTTTTTGAGGACTGGAGACGTTTCGAAGGAAACTCGGCGTCTCATAGCGAAACGACTGAAGTGAGAAGTCGACTGGTCCGTCGTGAAGAGACAAATAGAAATGTCGAAGTGATTCTTTCGTCGCGTTCGAACACGAAGTCGAGTCGAAGTGCATTTGCCCGATTAAATTCGGATGGAAGCTTGGACGGAGGTCCGTGGAGGTATCTTCTCGGTTTCGAGACAGGATAACGCGACGAAAATCGTAGGACGATACGCGTTGTTTTCGTGACAATGTAATCCGAAATAAAAAGGACACTGGAAGTTTAAAGTCGGTTCGTTCGCCGGGAAATCACCGTTGGAAAGTCGGTCCGTGTCGTTGGTAATCCCCTTAGCTCTCTATCCATTATTCCGTGAAAAGATCCACACGAAATGGGAAGAGCCGTAACCATTCTCTGCCACTTGGTAATCGATTGGGTTTATCGGATCTTTCGTAATTCGGTCGCCGGTAGTCGTAAAAAAAACGTCTGATGCAAAACGAAGAAGGGGAGTTTGAGAGCGAGCTAGCGAATGAGTGGCGCATGTGTGTGTACGGGGCCTGTGCGGTGCCACCGAGGATGAGAAAAAGATATGGATTCTCGGCAGTGTTGTACTCGTTGCAGCGGTTGATTTTACTCGTACAAATGTATATCGAATCGAATTAAAAATCGTAACGATAAAAATTTGTCTTTTGTTTCCTTCCTTTTATCGTCGTTCGTCAAGTCGAACAAAGGCAAGTTTTTAGGAAACTTCCAGTTTCGTTTGCAACACTTTCTCAACGAACATAACCTATACGTGGACATTTGCAAATAATGTAAAAAGTTTCTGCCAATTTTTACAAAAAATTGGATGCATCGTCATCCGTAAATCCAACGATTTCGCTTAATCGCTTCCACGGGAGCCAATTTACTTATTCCCCGCACGTGCGATTCGACTTACCTGAGAACAAAAAAACTCGGATGGAAAAAAGTGGCGTCTTTGATGTCGTGTCACGTCACGTCATGCCATTCCCTTTAACCAGCGGCTCTGGAATTTGTTACGGTAGGCTAGATGCGCCTCAGAACCAAATCGATAGTTGTTGCGAACCTAAAGTTCGCCCGATCCTTCAGCGTAGCGGTGAATTTCGTTGGACAATGAAAGACAGGAGGTCCGTTCGTTAGCGCACCATCGGTATCGCATCGTTCGTGAACGGCGCGTTTGCATCGTGACACGTAGGTAATTATTGCGGCAACTATTCAGTGACCGGACAATAAAGCATTCGTTCGCCTCGAGTGACGGCGTTCGTTGGCGTCAAAATTAACGAGGATCGTACGAATCCGGGAATCAGGATCAGTCGGGCTAGAAAAGGTCGACTACGAAGCTGGAGCTGGTGCTACGGATCCATGTGTTACCCAAAGAAGTTTGGGTTATCTTAGGGTGAAGACACTGTAACCAAGGTGTGACACATCGGCTGATAAGTTCCCGGTTTAAAGGTAATGCCCGGTGATGCAAAATAAAGCCTACGCGTTCCTTTGATATCTTTAGAGCGTCAGCTATCTGTTGCATCTTCGCTTTACGATTTGCCAAAACCTATTTTGTGGACTTTTTTGATGTTTTCTGATGTAACCATCTCTTTTGGGCGACCACGTTTAAGTTCAGCAAACCAGTTTCACTAAAACCACTTTAACTTTTGAACCAAACGTCAGATCGTCACGAAATTTTTACAGCTATCTTTTGAAGGCTAGTACTTTCTAAAAAAATATTAACTTTGTCTTTGTGGCGCCATCTGTCTGTCAAACCGGAAACTTATCAGCCGATGTGTTATCTCTCAAGAGGAGCTAGAGAATGTTTGGTGATACTGCAATCTCCAAAGACAATTTCACCGTTTGGGAATAGGGACATCGTGCGTACAAATTCAGGTATCCCAAGCTGAAAAAGGTAAATCTGCAAGCGAACGTCGCGAACCCAATGAGAATGCCGATGTTTCAAGGAGAGACGTTTTGACCCTAAAAGTGTTCGAAAGTAATCAATTAACGTTTGATCGTAGTTGTTTGATCGCTTTGCGAAGAGCTTTGAAACTTCCGCTATGTTTTCGAGTGGAATTTTGACGAAACGTGAAGCGTTCCTCGAGATTCACGGGCTTACATACCGAACTGTAAACACATTGCTATATTTAAC
>JAITYT010000658.1:764020-791153 GCA_025433975.1 Liostenogaster flavolineata | reverse complement strand
TTTTTTTTTTTTTGTGGAAAGACATTCTTTTCAACTTGGATCTGAAAGATACAACCTTTGTCATATGCAGTCATTTATTTTTAAAAAGTTTGTCTCTTGAAGATCCGATAATATTGGCTTAAGAAGTTTTGAGAATTGTCATCTAATCGCCATCTTTTTCGCAAAGAGGAATTTTGTCTATTTTGGATCACGTAAAAAAAAATGTTAAATTTGTCAAGACAATTTTCGTCAAATTCTGACGGTAAATCTAAGATCTAAGAAACTTTGAGAATTGTCATCGAATTACAAATTTTTTCGTGAAAAGATATTCTTTTGATTTTTGGTCGAAAAGATACAGCATTTATTGAGGATCTTTGGGTCGATGAAAAAAGTTTTGAGAGGAATCGTCATTTAATTAAATATAATCTTTTCGCGTAGAAATGGCAACCATCTGGACAAACACGACTTTTGATATTGAATGAATATATAACGATACTTTCAATATTTGGCGCTACCACAGTTACTTGTTTCTAAATCGGTTGCCTTTTCGAGATTAATTTTAATTCTAATCGATCGACGAGGCGCAGCGAGGCGAATAACGTCATTTCGCTCATTTATCGTCCCGGAGATCAGCGGAGACGTCGATGAAAGCTGCACGTTGATTACCGTGGATAATCTCGGTAGCCATGTTTTATCTTCCTTAATTATACCGTGCCTCATTTTTCTCGAATCTTTAGTGAATGTCGTGCCGCGTCACGTGCAGATCGATGAATACTAACGGTCTCGGCTCCCAATTTTTACATTATTATTTTTACATTTTCAACAATAATCCTTTCCACTTACCAAGAAAATAGGGAAAAAATGTTTTCTCATTATTAAAAATTATCATTTATTAGGAGAAAATTGCGGAACGACGAAAAAAATTGCACGATTTCGCGAGTTACATCGTATTTATCGCGTTAAAACGGATTGCAGGAAAACATGCGCTTCATCATTTTATCAAAGTTTCAGTAGCTCGAGGCAGGATGGACTTCGTTCTCGTTTTACATTTCCATGCGATGTGTACCAAAAGTTTGAGAAATAAAAGATAATTAAAAATAATTAATGCGAGAAGAGTGGCCGGAAGCTTTTTTCTGAACTGTTTCGAAAAGTTCGTGGCGTCTGTTCGCGCAATGCTTCTCGATCCTTAAGATTCTTAGCGCGAGCTTTCGAAATATGCAAGGTATGCCGGCGGACTTTCGAAGATCCGCGCGCGCAAATCGCAAGTCTTGAAGTTCGACTTCTTTACTCGCGACTCTTTCAAGATGCGGTTGGCTGCAACGGACAGCCGGCCTGGAAAATCGCGAGGGTCGATGCAAACGAGATCACGGAACCTTATCGACGCTGTTGACCCTTCCGAGTTCATTGATCGATAGCCTCTCGGATTCCGCACTTTCTCGGGAAATTGTCAAGTAAACGAAGAAGAAGCGTCGAATCGCCAATAAATAAGAATTATGAATCGTCCTTCTGCGATTTATAATTTTGTCATATTTAAAATAACGCGTAAAATCTGGGTAATTAAAGTACATCGTGTTTGTAGCTACTCCGTTTCATTAGTCGTCCAATTCACCTTTTACTTTTTTAAAAATAAATGTAGATGTCGTATATATATATATTTTTTTATAATATAATATTTATAATATTTTAGACTGCCAAAATATTGAAAAATGCCCCAAATCTTTCATTAGACATATACATCTTTCGCGAGGAAATAAAACCATTGCCAAAAGATAAACGGCGCAGATTTCTGGAACGGTGACGTGTCCCAAGTATAGGTGACATTGCGATCAGCGTGTTAATAGACGAATTCAGGTTGGAATTGTGTTTTGTACGTATCCGACTCTTAAGACACAAATTTAAGACATTTTGCACAACCCGCGATACTAGTATGCATGCGGTGATTTTTTCAATTTTTTCAATAATATAAAGCGTGTGTTCTGTAACTATTATATAACAGATTATTAGACCTCTTACTAAAGTCTGATTCACAACTATTACAAATCAGTCCGTTCTGTTATGAACTTCTTCCAGTTTGGTGCATTTCAATGCATCTGATACCGCCCTTTAGCTCATATCTAAGTACTTAAGCCGCATTATCAATATGTCGAACTAAAACATACTGTTATTCAGATACAGTCAAGTATTTTTTACCGAATTTTCTCGCCGAATTTCGTAATTAGAAATTCATAAGCGATTGATTGAGAGGGTTTTTCGTGTAATCTCGCGGGTGGAACGTCTTAAAAAAACTTATGATTAGACACCAAAAATTCGGACCAAAATGATGGTAGAAAAACAGCTCAAAAAAATTTGTTTCATACTGATTTTCTATGGGTAAAACGAGACGATATATCGTTCGATTTCTTGCCTAAACGATCACGAAATAATAAAAAATCATTACCAAAATTACGATACAATTGGGTACTCGAAAAAGTATTAAAAGCTCTTAAAGTTCTTTTAAAATACAATATGAAAAACGATCCGTCTCAATTTTGACTCCAAAAGGCTCGATACTTTTTCGACTTCCTCTTATATAAATTCTATAAATCAGAACAGAAGAAAGAATGTCTTATTTAAAAATTCCGATCGAAAAGCAGCAAGATTTCGAAGCGATTTCCTTTTCGCATGACAGCCTTGACGTTAAACAAAGCCGGTTTAGCGCTAGGTGTCGCATTGATTTCGACCATCGGCCGCGAAAACAATTACGAACTTCATTTTCCACCCTCTAAATGAAGCGTGCTCCGAAAATAACAACCGCTTTTTGCGCCATCTCGACATTGAGTCGACTTTTTCGAAAAATGGATAACCCCTATCTTTCCAATAGCTACGTAAAAACGTGGCAACTTGGGAATATGGGCGAAGGGCGCGAAAATTCGCAATTAAAGCGTACCGGAAATTATGGGAAAAAGCTCGATGATAAGAATTTAACGAAAACTTTGAAGTTCCGCTCGCAGACACGAGTATAAATTTCGGATACGAAAAAGCAGATGTAATCGCAGGGATCAACGAACGAACGCTCGGGCATACTGCACTTTAACGTTACGTTGGTACGACGGAGGAAATCTGTTCGATCCAATAGATGGAGACTAGCAGGAGCCTAAAGCGTACGCACACATATATACACGACATACTATCGTATGTATTTTATTAGGGAAATCGGAAAATAACGTCGTATTTGCGAATATCAACATTTGTTTAATCAATCGATCAACTAATCAATTGATTGCGTACGCTGAAGTTATGCAAGATATTGAATATGCAAGTTGCGTGATAATGAGAGTGATTACATCGTTGATTGAAATATACTATAAAATATGAATATATTATAAAATTGACTCTTCTAATTTTATGAAAAAAAACTACGGCATTAATTTCCGATCTTCCTTTAACATTGTTTAATATTAATTAAATTAATCGATTAATAGTACGGGAACCGGAAAATAACATCCTATTTGCGAATATCAACATTGGTTTAATATTAATCAATTGATTGCGTAAGGCGAAATTATGCAAGCTAATGAATGCAAGTTGCGTGGTAGTAAGAATGATTACATCTTTGATTGAAAATAAAAATATATCATAAAATTAATACTTTTAATTTAACGAAAAAATACGACATTATTTTCCGATCCCTCTGATACTTTGGTGATAGGCAGCGAGTAGGTAATCGAGTGTTGAGAAAACAGGAAGCAAAGTAGAAAGTCGTAAAATTCACGTAGTTGATCGATGTATGCATCCTTTTTCAAGCCAAGGAGACGAAACGTAGGCGCGCGGTGGTACGCATGGTTCGCTTACAAGCGCGTACCTGAAGCGCGCGTCGCAATTTTGGATTAGCTTGGATTAATATCGGTTCGTTGACGACGGGATCGGCTCGCTTTGAAGGCATCCAGGGGTTTGAAAATCGGAAAGAAAAATTGTCGCTCGTGTACGAGACTGTTTGGGCGTAGAAGTGCGTGCGCATGAGCGAACGGAAGTCGTACATAAACGCAGAAGGAGGAATCAGGGACGTTTCTGCCGTTGGGCCGTTGACACGCGACGATTTCCGGCACGCGCGACGACCGTCCGACCAATCACGCCTAATCTCTTTCAATTTACGAGCGAGCGATCGTCGTGCTGGCCGGACGATCGACACGGTCATCCTGGGCTGTTCTTTCGCTCCTAACTGATGCCTACAGCATTTTGTTTCGCGTGGATTCGTGCTGGTATTTTTTTAAATTCTTGAATAGAGAGATGTTCGACTAGTTTGGGACGCGAGGCTTTGATCGTCAAAATATACGTTTTGTCGATAATTAAATATCGGAAAGTGTGGAATTGAAAACGACTTGAAGGATAAATTCTTCTAACCTTCTAACTTTGGCCCAAGACTGATAATTAGAACAATTTCCTTTGAGTTGATTCGTGCTGATGCATTTTAACTTCTGGAATAGAGAAATGTCCAACTAATTTCGGATACGAGGTTTTGTTCAACAAAATATACGTTTTGTCGATAATTAAATATCGATTAATTGAAATTGAAAACGATTTTACGGATAAATTCTTCCAGCCTAGCTCCTTGGCTCGAGGGCTTTGATTCGAACATTTTCCTATAAATTGATTAGTGCTGGTATATTTTAACTTCCAGAATACAGAAATGTTCGATTAGTTTGGGATGCGAGACTTTGATCGTCAAAATATACGTTTTGTCGATAATTAAACATGGAATAATAAAAATTGAAAACAACTTAAAGGATAAATTCTTCCAGCCTAGCTGGCTCAAAGCCGATGACATTTTCCTTTAATTCGTGCTGGTATTTTTTCATTTCTGGAGCAGAGGAATTTGGGACGCAATGCTTCATTCATAAAAATATACCTTTTGTCGTGAATGAAATATAGAATAATTTAAAACTCAAAACGGCCGATTTGGATAAAGAAAGAACGCTACATGGACCTCTCGAGGACAAATTCCTTCAATTTACGACCAAGCGATACTGTTGCTGGTCCGTCGCTGTAGACGGTCACCCTTCGCTTGTCCATCGTTCGACGCTGGTGCTTAGAGTACTTCGCTTTACGCCGATCCACGTCAATATTCTTCCGGTTGAGGACCGAAAGGAATTTCGGAGGGTGAATGGAGCCGTCGTAGGATCATTTTTGGGGTGCGAAATCACGAGGGAAATTTATCCACGCTCGAGTCGACGAGTCCGAGACTTCGTCTTCAACACGCCTATCTATTTACCGCGTATTCTTCACTCGTAAAGCTGAAAACGACTCAAGAAATTTCCAAGAGCAAACAGAAGCTCATTTCGACTAGTTTTAAACATCTTTACCTTACTAGACCCATTTATCATAAAAATACTGCCCAAAAAATATATCATTTGATCACAAAATGGAGAAAACAATTTCTACAAAATGGCGAAGCCTCGTTCATCGAATAGAAGTCGTTCGAGTATCGAAAATAAGGATTTCGCTTATACCCACGCCACTCTCCTGCGACTCTTTATCGACTCTTTATCGCGCCGCGACTTCATCCCTTAAATCTCGTATTCCAACGACAAAAGCAAGGACGACGACGTCGGGGAGAAAGGAAGCAAGAATAGCGGGTTATTTCGCATAATGAAGACGCATAATCGTCCACGCGGTCGAAAGGGAAACGTTCTCGTGAAATTGAATTTTTTCCTTGCCCGAAAGGAGGCTGGAGAATAGAACTTAAAGCGGAAGCGTCCACCTGTCGCTCGTTTCGAGCAGCAAACAGGAGGACGAACGTACGTCGAGTACCTTCGAGAGGAACCGAGAGTCTCGGTCGACGTAAGACTTTTCTACTTTGATATAACGATTATCGCGTTATCCATCTTCTCTTCCTCGACTATTTGGACACCGTTTGCTTTTTAGTTGCACGCGTATTTCTCGCCTCGCCAGGATTTACCCTTTACATTTTCGACGTAGTTCGATTCGGCTCGATATTTATAGCCGGACGAGGGAGGTTCGTGACCCATTTAACCGTATGAATTCGAGATAGACGAAGCTAGTCTCCTTCCAGTGTTCTACGCAATGTAGCGCTGTTATCGAACTGTCGCTCGCGTTACGACTTGCCCGCTTCGATTCGTGCAGAACGAATTACGTTTGCCTCCGAGCGACTCCCCGGATCCAGCGGATCGTCGAGCCTTTTGAAAGTACAGAAAATGTTTTAACGTTAAACGTACCGGCTTTTTGAAGATCTTCCATTATGGCCGCGTGGGGCGCATACGACCCACGCTTTAAAAATTAAAAAAAGTTGTTTAAAACGTACGTCTTACATTTTTTAAATACTACGTAGCTATAATTGGCAGGAAAGAGATGTAAATTTTACTGTGCGTTAGACAACAAAGCAGTAAATTTAATTTTTAAGGAATTATTTTAACAGACACATGGTCGAACGTTTGCTCTACCGGACGAGTTGCAAGTTCCTACATAATCATTTTAATAGAGTCCATATGCGTAAAAAATAAAGCATTTTACATATCGCTGTGAACCTTGTTGAAACATTGCAGACACAACTGAGACTTGTATGGACAACCACCGCAAAATGTTACAACTTTTATAGTACGATTTTTAGCCGATTTCGAGCCGAACTTTTTAACATTACTTTCGTAGCAAATTTTGCAGCATTTTCTAATCAAATCAAATTTACCCCTCTTTTTTTAATTTCATGGCGCACTCTTTTTGACAAAAGATTTTATTTTTTTTATTTTTAGAAACAAATTGTTAATTTATTGAAAGAAATAATGTATTTATAGAATGTATCAATAAAATAGTCAAACATATATTTTTATTTTTACAAGCGATATAAAGAATTAAAGTAAATTTTGAAAGAGGTCTTTTTACTCCGTTTGATACGTTTAGTGTCGAGTCCGAAGTGGAATCGATTCATTTTCTATCTCTTAACTCTGTTTCTTTTATAAATTGTACGAGAAACATGGAAGAATTATATCTTTTTACGATAAAAGATTAACAATCCGTTCTTGAAAAGGTTATTGTTATTAAAAGCTTAAAACATATCGAGAAATAATAGAATTCGTAAAGAAGAAAAATTGAAGAGAAAATATAATTTTAAAAAATTCGATCGATTTCAGTGTGGTATTTTTTTCATTAAGTATAATAAAGTGTACTTTATTTGGCAATAACCGAGGAAATAGGTAAAAAAAATCCAAGCAAAATTTTTAGTCCGTGCATCTCATTTACGTTATAGGAGAATATCGTGGACCGCCGCCATAAAATACATAGAAGTTGTATTGGTAATATGAAGGGAACGTACCGCCAAATAATATTCTTATTACATTTGATTGAAATTTTGAATTTTCTTATCGAACGATAATTTTTTATTTTCCACGACCATCCGATTTCGTCACTGTCGATACGTTCGAAACCCGTAAAAAATATAAAAGAAGAGAATAAAAATTAATAGAAATTATTCGAATTGTTTTATACTAACGATTCGACGATGATCGACACCTTGATAAAAGCTTTCAGTCGAATTTCACGACATTTCGACGTCCTCCTATGCGAACGGGAAATTGAATTACGATGTTGCTGCTTGGGAGCAAAACTAACGACATTTGTAACCCGTTATTTTCCACGTACGATCGCGAAGGGTCGATGCTCGAATTTCGACGAGCACGAGAGACACCGTACCTACGTTCGTACGTTCAAGCTTCATTTCCATGAACGCTTCGACGAAATTCGCGTATGTCAGAACGGCGTTTAACTATCCACGAATCTAAATACAATATCAACGAAATTCGTCGTACGCATTCGTTAAGAAAATAATAAATAAGAAATTCGTTAATAAGTTAAGAAATTCATTTTTGGAGACTTAGCTCTTCAAGCTGGTTCAGAAATTTAAATGTACTCTACAATGCACTCTGATTTACACCTTCCATCTTTGAGTCGGTCAGAACCCAACGTTAAGTCCACTTTTTGATATTTTCTGATCTTTGTAAATTTTAAGAGAAAAAATAGAATTCTTCTTATTATTTAAGGATTTACTCGTTGCTGCCATTGTCCCAAGAAATACTTACGTTTTTATTTACGCATTCTGTACATATCCTGTACAGAAAGACTTTATATGCTTTTCTGTTGAAATTGATAAAACAAGAATTTTAAAAATTAAACTATTAAAAAATATTAATTTTCTCTGCTTTTGTTTTCTGGACTTAACCGCATTGGCTTTTGAGCGACTCGAATGCTGCAGGATTTTTATCCTTCCACTTTACGACCGTAATTTTCTTGCAAAATTTTGAAACGTGCTTCACATTTTTTACTTCTCTCGGAACATCTTTTCTAGATAATCGTAAAATTCCAGCAAATTTGGCATAATCAGGGGAGTATAGTAATTATCCAAGCACAATGAATCGCCTTTGTCGAATAAAGGTTGAATTAGTTTTATGACGATCGAAGATGTCTCCCTTGCGGAGTGCCTTCTCGTGTAGTCGAGAGGGAATGATTACGAAGACTCGTATTCCAAGAGGCCAAGGTCAACCATAGATATTCGAGAAGTTCGATGGCGCGGCAGAAAAAAGTCGGAACCGAGAGATCCGACTTTGAAGATTTGATTTCTATCGAGAAGAATTAGAAATCGCGAAGAAAATCGTCCGTATTGCGTGACAAAACAATGAGGATCGTGTTTGAAATTTGTCAATTATTTTTGGAAAGGCGTCGCAGTCTGAAAAGAGCGTTTGAATCGATCTATGAATTACGATGCAAACGTAGCAACGATTTACGACAAATCATTTCGGAGGAATCGTTTACGATTATTAATATTAATTCGTGGAATAACGTGGAGGAGATAACGGTAAATATCGAAGCGCGGAGCAGTTGGGAGTGGAAGAATCCCAACTGCGAAAACCATAGCGAACGAACAGAGCGAAACGAACGATAATTCATCGTAACGAGTTTCAGTGGATTATCCATCGATCGCATTATTATCTCGTAACTTTGTATTTTGGACACGGTGCATTTGCGCGATAGCTTCGAACACGCTAACGGCGTGTTGTCTACGTTCAATCGTTTCAGTTCGGTTTTGTCACCTCGTTGAAAAAAATCGCACCGACCCGATTTAACCCTTGGCGAACGAATGCCGCCATATTGGCGATATTTTAAATTTTCCAAAAAAATCGAATGCCGCCAATGCTCCTAAAGCAATTAAATTCTTAAAATTCAATCGATCCACTGGTCATTGTTCTAGAAAAATGCGCTCGTTCGTTAAGGGTTAAGTTCCAATGGCGTGCCACGAACGCTTAACCTGTTAACCGAGCGGGACGTATAAATACGTCAAAAAAATATTTACTTCATAGCCTTCTCATTTATTTTAAGCACAAATAAAAAAATAATAATATGAAGTTACATATTTATATGTATATAATGTATACATAATATATACATAATAGAAATACATACATGTACTGCGTAATTAAAAAGGGAATTCCCCGGTTAACAGGTTAATATTCTTTTTGAAGACACTTCCAAAAAAAAAGATCATGACAAAACACACTCGTAAAAAATCTTAAAACTTATACAAATGCAAAAGTTGGAAACGAATACGTCAGTGCATATATACGCCCTCATAAGTCTATCGATATGTACGAAAGACGTAAATATACGCCGCCAACGTTTTTCATATTTAACATCTTTATTGTTTTACCAATTGTTTTACCATAGAATTTATCGATCTATGTAACATAACAACTGCGCACCGACATTTGTTTCAGTATTATTGTTTATATAATCCTTGTTATTGTCACACCTTTAATTAGAAATGTAACCATAACGTAGGTAGGTTGAACAAACGGATTTATTTGAGGTATTGCCAGAACTCATTTTTGTCGTCGCTCGTTCTCTTCCCATATATTTTGAATTAGGTTTCTTTATAAGCATTTTCCTAAAACATTTGTTTTGATTACTCCGTTACGCGAGTTTCACAATTATATCAAGACAAACGTCACAGGGTTTATCCTGTTATGTTAAACTTGCCAAAATAAATTTGTTCCTCGTTATCGATTTTGCACTTTTTTCGCGAATTATTATCGAAGGAACGTGCAAATTAGGTAAATTAAAAATAGTTTAGAAAACCACATAAAGTAGCTTAAATACCTTGCGGCATTACATATTCCAGATTGTTTCGAAAGACACCATACTCTACAAGATTATTAATAAACAAATTTAATAATCATATTTGTGTAATTTTATCAACAATCGATGCGTCGTTACATTCTCTCAAAAAAATTATTAGGAGTCCTGGGTCGAAAGTTAATTAATTTAAAAGATATAAATCTTTTTCCGATTGTGATCCATTTGTGAATTTCTTTCCACCCCGAGTCATTAAGGAGACTTTTGATTCTGACAGATTTTTTCGTGCGATGCGCAGAGCCCAAGGTCGAATTTTCTCTCTCGAAATTAGCAGAGAGTCCGTCGGAACGAAGCCAGTCCGATTTTCCGATCTTTCGTTGCCGCGAGTTTCTCTCGATCTTCTCATCGTACTTTTGTCTTCTTCCCTCCAATTTTATTCGAAGAACGATACGATCTTTCACGCGCGACCGATATACCGTCTGGGTTGTTTAACAAGCCGAAATCCATTCTATATCTCTCCACCCATCTTTCTTCTCGCTCTCGTTCTTTTTTTCTCCCTCGAAATGGAAGGTACGTGCATCCGATACGCTCGCATTATTGCTTTCCGTGTTCGATATGAATCTTCCGCCATCTTGCCACGAGGAAATTTATTTAGATAGTTTGACTTACAGTTGGAAGGATTTAAATAGGCGCCGTTCGAGACGTACGCGTTGTAATCGCAAAGGTCGATTTGATTTGTTAAACGCTATTTGGATAAAAGAAGCGTCTTCTTTTCGTTTTTATCTACCTTAATTCAGTTTTAAAGTTTAGACGCTAGTCTCTTTCTCTTCGTCCACGGTCCATTTAATCCTTTCGCTTCGAGCGCCGGATATATCCGGTATCCGTGCGACGACCTGTGGACACGAGAATAAAAACCGAAGCCGAAGATGTGTAGTTTGCAGTAATAATGATAAAAGATCCGAATCATGAGATGAGTGTAAAAATGATAATTTTTCTTTTAGAATACATCATACGGAATTATATTACTAGTCTCTGCATATTAATATATCAACTAATTTGCATTACGTTATTAATTATATTAAACATTTAATCGTGAAGTCTTGTAAATATATAAATACCTAAAAATATGTAAACTGTAATTGGTCTAATATTTATAAAATAACTAATACAATTTTGCATAAGTCTTTTCATATCGAAAATGTAAACTATACTTTTTATATCAGAGCAACGATTGTTTTGTTAAGCACAGTTGTTATTTAAGACGTAGAAAAACGTGTGTACAAAAATCACGCGCAATGTGCACATACTGGCGAAGGTCTTACTTTTCACGTGAGATTAAATTATAGAGAGATATATAGACAGAAAAATAATAAATAAATAGATTAAATCTACTGGAAAGTTCCGCCAAATAATTTCGTCTCAAGTTTGAAATGGACTCTTTCGAACATTGCATTTCTACGTACATAATCGATATATACGTGAAGAGTAATGATGGAAATTATATTGTTCGGTAAATATTAATATAATATATATATATATAATAAAAAATATATTAGTTTCCTTTAATTCAAAATGGACAAATATTTCCGGTAGGCCTAATATTTATCTAATGAAAAATGTATTTACTTTATTTTCCAATATTTTGGCAATCAAATTGATAACCTCGTCCATAAGGCAGCGAACGACGTAAAATGAAATTATATCGATACCTACGTATCGGTTAATATTAAATCGTCGATGCGGGTGGTATAACGATGCTCGAAATACCGTTAATGTGTCAAACACGCGTTTGTTTTAACGAGTATAATGGAGTATGTACCGAGTATCATTTATATATACAATGCGTCGACCGTCATAAATGATGCATAAACGATGATGATTATCGTCGATGATACGCGTACAAGCGCATCCGGGAGAAAAATTAGCATCGAAATGCTCGGTGTAACGCAAATTAGTTACACGGTTGATTATTCGTCGCAATACACAGTGCGTATATCGCGCCTACGCCGAAGGTTTGCTGCTACTTTTACATAAGTCGTGTTTATCGAATCGAATTTATTCTTGTTGCGGTTCGACTCGAACGAAACCTATTTACATTCTTACGTGCAGTTCGACTGTTTAGTCGAATTTATTCCGATGCACGATATATGCGAGTACGTAAATTAGGTTTGATCGTCTACTAGACGATACATCCTAGAGTATCGTCACAGATACATTCTAGATACATTAATTTAAATTTTAAATTAATTATTTAATTATAAATTAATACATTAATTATTAAATAAGAATTAAAAAATTAAAAAAAAATTTAAGGAAATATAAAAAATACACTTGTTTTTAATTAGTAGTTTAGGAGTCGAATAATTAGGTACAGAGTGACACTGATTTAGATTTATTTATCTAGAGTTAAGCAAATGATTTTAAAAATTTTCGTGCCATTTATGAGTTTGCCAAAAGAGATGCAGATAGAACGAAGCGCAAATGGAGCTCTAACACGTCACGCGTTCTAATGCATGCCGACTAATTACATCCCCTATCTAACGCCAACCAGCACATTTTCGCCTTGTGCGATTCCAACTGATGAAATGAAATTTGTAGCGTTCAAAATTATGTCGTACGTTTGCCTAATTGATGTCGCATAGGGAATCTTTTCAATTTTAACGCATATTCCATATATTTTGCCATTGAATCGAACAAAAGCGGTATTTGAAATTTTCCTCGATTAAACGTACGCCATAATTTGCCACCATACAAATATTAAAGTATTTCAAAATTAAAAAATGAGTTTTCAGTCCGTCGATTATATCCTCGCATCTTGGCTTTTAATACGAGTAACATAATATAAAGCAAGAAACGATGTCTTAAACGACGAAATTTATTGGGTTGTCCGGGAAGTTCGTGTCGATTTTGAAGACAAAGTTTTTCTTTTTTTTTGAAGAAAAAAATTAATTATATAATATAAATAATAAAATAATAAATAAATTTTAAAAAACCGAAAATCGGCACGAATTTTCCGAACAACCCAATAATATAGAAACAAATTAAAAAGTTTAATTTTCTTACTCATGCTGCATAATGTATCTCTCCAATGATCGCGTCTCTCTTAGCGCGTTAATTTCGTGAATTTAAAGAATACAATCTAATTTTATACAGCAAAATAAAACCTCGAAAGTAGTAACGAGCGATTTCGATCAGACATCGCTCGATTTTATTCACTCGATACTTAATTCTAATTATCCGTTCAATGCGCTTGTAAAACGAATACGTTACGATTCGCGATATAGATCGCATTTATATTTAATCGTCGACGATTTCAAAATTGAACCGTTAAATGTCGCGATGGAAATTAATAAAGCTAAATATAAAAACGTGGCGCGCGCAGTCGGATCTCGAGTATCTTTCACGAAACACCGAAACGAGTATGATGCATGGGTATCGATCGACATCGATATTTCGATGATATCGCGCGATATTTCGAATTTCGGTGAATTTTGATAAATTAACCCTTCAACGCCGACCCCTTTAAACTCCTCATGGTGGCGTCCTACGTGCTGTGCACCGATCTCTCACGCTATGGTTTAATGCGCTTTGTGAGCAATCAAATATGATGTATTAGATCATATTTGAATTAAAGTAATTAAAACTTCTTCGATTTAAAAAAAAAAATTATTTTATTTTAAAGATTTTTTAAAAAGGAAATCGAACAACTGCCCTTACACTGGTAAAAAGTGTTAGACAGTGATGGAAATTATTTTGTCGATTAGTATGTAAGATTTCTTTAATAATTAAAAAAAAACTTTTTTGATTACTTTTCGGTCCCTCTAATAATTATAACGAAGTTCTAAGAATCTTAGACCATTAAATTGAGTGTCACGTGTCGACACTTCAGCTGGGAAGCCTTAGACCTTGCGATCGAGAGAGAATTTTTTTGACGCCACTTGATCCTGGAAAAAACAACTTTTACCATTTTAGTGCTAACCAATAGAAGCCAGTACTAACTAGGTTTCTAATGCTTGGATTGTTCGGCATTTTAAATTCGATGCATTAGCATCAGATCGAGATTCTTCCTGACTGTCAAAAGTAGCAGTAGTCATCGGTTACAGTAATAACTCCGCGCAAACAGCCACGAGCTACAAACCTAACTCTAACAACCAACAGTTACGAAACTAATTACGCGCGAATGATCAGGAGTTGCAATTACATTTCGGCGCGATGCGTTTGTAATACTGACTCAAGCTCCACATGATCCATTCGTTCTAACAACTTACGTCTTTTGACTATCGCATCCATCAGCGTCGCGCGATCTGACGGTGATCACTAATTAGCCTTACAAAAGCCATAAGCAACCCAGAGACACGGCTATTGCATTTGTTACACATTCTAACTTTGTCCTGTATGAAAAGAGCAGAGCTAAATAATAAACCAATAACCACACTCAATCGTGGCATACATTAACTCATCCTACGATCATAAAAAGATGATTTCACTGGTGTAACATGTAATGAGGCATTCAGTAGTGCCTCTCGCGATTCGTAGATTCTAGCAACTCACATCTTTCGTCTATCGCATTTGTAGAGTTTGGATAGTCTTCACGCGATCAGTCCTACTTTCACGTATCCAGACTCTATCAGTGTCAAGCGATCTAACAATAATCATTACTTAGGCTAACGTTTATTGATCTTACAACCATAGGAAGTTGATTTCACTAAAGTAACATCTGGCGAGGCATTCAGCAACTCTAGCAACTCACATTTTTCGCGCACCAAACTCTATCAGTGTCGAGCGGTCTGACGATAATCACTATTTAGGCTCACATTCGCTCGTTCCTTCATCGACTTTCGAATTCCTCCCACTGTCGAACGATACGATTTGAAATACCCTGTCGTGACATTTGCAAGATGCCGCGCAAGGAACCTGCCCCCAGGCGAGGTGGGCAAGGGAACGACGCGCGGAGGGTCGTCGAGCATCGGAGAGGAGCTGGAAGGCGCCCGCCGGTCACCCGAGACGATTCAATTTTCGTGCCAGTTTTCTCTATCGATCAAGTAGCTGTTGGTAGCCCCGTGTTTAACGGGGCAAGTTCAATGGTGCCTCGTCTCGTCTCTCCTTACCTAGACTGACGACGGGGTATCGGGTAGCGGAGCTCGTGCGAAACGAGGGTGTTAGAAGGTTGAAGGGTCGGCCGCGATGATAATAAGCGGTCGACGGTGACCGCTCGCAAATAACCGTTAACGTCCTTGTGCCATGGTTGGAACTATAAATAAAGCTCGTGCTTGGAGGTCGTCTTCAAAAATCCTTCGGTTGATAGCCACTCGTCGCTTCGTCCTGATTTCGCCGATTTCACGTCTAGGGTTAACCGAACTGCCCTTCATCTTGTTTTCGTTGCGAAGTTGCCGATATGGCAGAAATGGCAGAATTCAAATGGAGGGCTGTAACGTTTAAAGGCTGCTGCGAAGAAGTTGTCCTCTGACGTCGCATTACTACAGGCAATTGTTGCTTGTTTTGTCCACTAGCTTTGCTCGCATTCGCGACTGGAATAATTGTTATACCTCTAACTAGAACATTTGCGATTCGATGTACTCTGAAGTCGAGCTAGAACGGAACCTTTAGATTGGTAATATATATTTTTAAGTCCGGCAAGTGCTTACATCTTAGATTGCGAGAATTTTATTTTTTAATGCCAATTTTTTCATATGAATTTCCATGTCCATACCATTTGATATGGGTATGGGTACCGGGGGTGGTGGTACCCAGGTGTATCGACGCTTCTTGGTGTTCTTGAACGTACGAATTTTCGTAGGCACTGACATTTTATTACACCGTGTTCCTCGTTAGAAATTTCAGAATATTTTTAATAATAAAATAATTTAATTTTCTACTTTTACCGGCAACCGCCGGTTTTGTGACTCGATCTTGTAAGAGGTACAACTCGATCGACCTAAAGAAATTATCTCGAAAAAAAACATACAACGCGTGGAGAAGAAGAGATTGTCTCGTAAGAATTTTCATAGACATAGATTTTTTATTAACACATTGTTCTTCGTTGTGATTATTAGTATTAATTCGTAGTAAAGTATTTAGAAGAAAAGTTAGAAATTATTGTACGAGTAAATCAGTGAAAAACGTTCGACCGTGTGTCGATCGGCTCTTGGAATTCCGCCCTTACGACCATACGACGATCAAACCGAAGATCGAATCGTCCGCTTAACGACGTCGTTTGACCACTTGCGCTCGTTTCGAGCGTCTAACAGGGCTAAAACACGGGAATTTGCCTGATTTTCCTCTTGTAAGGCACGGTGAGCTGGTCGATTCGATACGCAATTAAAGCGGATTAATAGCGTTTAATTGATTAGCGGTGGAAACGGCTGGGTGATACGCTGTATTCGAGAAAGATAGGCGAGGAGGGAGGAGGAGGAACGCGAAAGGGGATTACAGGAAGGAGGGAAGTTGAAAAGGGTGGAGGGAGTTTCTCGAAGACTCGTTGGTTATGCGCGCATTAGGCGCGTTATTTTGACGCTCGGTGCGGCTTCACGCAAGTGTCGAGAACCCAGGAGGCATCCTGGTTAATGGAAATAGTTGTGGTAGGAGCTATCGCTGCTCCTGCGATAGCTCGTTCGAGTTAAGCTCGCCCCGCTAATTTTCCTTTAATTAAAATTACCGTCGTACTTTCGTCGGACTCGCGCGCGCGCCTCGAGCTTCGAAATTTGAATAGAACGCGCGCGAATTTCGAATCGATTCGCGTGCCTCGTCGAACTTCGAGATTCGAGGCTCCATCGATTCCACTCGATGATTTTTGCCTTGTTAAATTTATGATGTTGGAATATTAAAATTTATTTTATAATTCATCGTAAAATATAAAAATAAGATATTAAAATAAATTTATTATAAAATTATTTTTGTCGGGTCTGTGCGCACCTGGACCTTCGAAATTTGAAATTCGCGCGCTTTCTTCGAAATTTGAAGCTCGAGGCGCGCGCGTAAATCCGATGAAAGAGTGCGGCGATAATTTGAAATGAACGCTATCAGTTTTCTATTAAATGGCGATTAACGCCTGGTTCGACGTTCGCGATAATCGAACGTATTATAATTACATAACATCGCAAGACTGTTTTGTTCGGATCAATGCTGCTGCAACTTTAATCACCGATTTACGCCGTTTGCCTCCAAAATTATTTAGACCGGCACATATCGTCCAGAAATAAGGCATTAATTTAATCTAAATTGAATTGTAAAACCGTTTTCATGAAACAAACGATCCCATAACCAAGCAATGAGAATTAATGCACACTCGATAAAGCCGTGGACGAAAAATTGCGCAAATTTTCATCGGCCACGAGGGAAGATATAATACACGCGAAATAATATATCAGCTTATTGAAAAAGAATCTAAATAATCGGTATTAAATAAATTGCTGAAAAAATTGTTGAAAATAAAATCCTCTGATACCTAAAAAATATTAAAAATATTCAATACGATTTAATAATTTCGTTTTACGATGCCGTAATCAGGAACACGGAATCGCTTTGTGCGGATATCACGAACGATATCTTCGTTAATTGATAACGATCGATCGTTAATCTGTGAAAGCGTGTAGCGGTGAGCTATCGAACGTGAATGAGAGAGTGTCGAATTAATTTAACCAGTCGTAACGAAAGACGGACGATGAATTTTTTTCCTCGTGGCGAAATCGTTGCGTATCGAGAAATTGATTTCCGTCATCGTTTCTCGTGCGCGTGCGATGAATATCCATACCGGAGGAAATATAAAAAAAAAGTGAAGGAAAACACGACACGGTTGAATTTGCCGTGCGCTTTTAAACGACGCTTTGTCGTCGAACGGATCGACGTCGTCGTCTGCCGATTTTTTATACAAAATTCTTAACAGTATATCGCGAAAAAATTGAAAAAAAATTGGAGCAAGCCACAGGCCTCTCGCTTAAAAAAAAAAGAACATATGTAGAACATTTGTTCGTGATTTTACGTTCATGACCACCTGTCGTATTGCAAAGAAAACAAGACATTTTTTCCCGTCTTACGAATTCGCGTTGAATCGGTCTTTAATTTTATAAATATGGAAACTTAAGGGTTAAAAAACCTCTAAAATTCATCGAGGAAATAATGGAACAACTTTTACATTAGTAAAAAAAAAAGGTTGAACGTTCCTTTCTCGTATGTTAATACGTGCAGCTTTTGTTCTTATGGAAAAACGAATTTTTCGTTATTCGTGAAGAAAGGAGCCAATCGAACGTTCTTTCGTTACGTTCCGATTCGCAAACGGTACGATTAAAAAATTCCATTTTTAATCCCGCTCGAACTCTCGTCTCGCAGTTGTTACTGTATATCGATGTTATTCGTGCTCCCGTTAATTTCTGAATGAACAAAAAATAGCGTAAAAATAAGAAAGCGACGAGCGGCGATCGTCCGGGCAGTCAGTGGCTACGAGAGCGTGTTAATTTCCCATTGGATACGTTTGAAAAAGGTTTCGCCGCTCAAACGTTTCATTCATTGTACTTCGAAAACGGTCCTTTAATCTCTTATCGTACGATTTCAGTACGAAATTAGAAACAAATTGGAACCGAACGCGCGCGAATCGACGAATCGCAGCTTCGCCGTTTCAATGGTGGCGTTCGACTTTTACAAATTGTATCGGCCATTTTAAACAGATGAACGTGGGTGCACGGTCGATACGACAGATCGCTACGATATCGCATCGACCATCCCCTCGTGGTGGCGAGTGTCGCCATTGCGATAACAAAATGTCGCCGAATCGTTCGCAACGCGCTACGAGGACTTTTTTGGGATCTTCTTCGAGCGACGAGAAATTACGCTCGAGGGTAACGACGCGAGGAAAACCGCAATGCGTTTAATCGCGGGATAAACGAATATTATAAGCTTTTCTTTGACGTAATAAATATCGTTAAGATAATTATTTCGTACTTTACGGTTTCTCTAAAGGGGGATTAAGGAGAACTTTTTCCAAGGAGGTTTAATACCGATGATGAATATTAAATCCGATGAATCGCAATTTTAAACTCGCGAGGATTACGTTAGAGAATGCTCGCTCTTCTAATTAATGTTTTAAAAATGTAAATGGAGACTGGCATTTGATTTACAAGACGTAGACTGGAAAGATCTTTCAAAGACGTCGATGTAAAACCGAAGAGAAATATTTTCATTCGATATCACGCAATATTCAACCTTCCAGTTACGTGGAATTCAAATATACTTTTACATTTTTGACTCTCCATGAAATACGTAAATATTATACGAAACGACACTTCGCTATTTGCACTCATGCATTAATAATTACCTCCTTTCGATGCCTTTGATCATGGAAAAGCTTGGAAACGTTGAATACTCTAACGAACGTTGAATTTGACCAATCGATTTTAAACCTGCGACACTTTGCGTTCTGGAATGAGATTTTCCAGAGATGTTGAAAAAGAGTAGGGAAAAATATTTCTGCTCTATATCGCACGATATTCTTTGAGTTACGTGAGATTAAATTGCATTCTCGCATTTTCCACTCTCGATGACACGCGTAAATAACATACGAAATGACACAACACTATCTGCACGCATTATGGACAATTATCTCGTTTCAAGGCCTTTGACCCTGGAGGAACGTGAGAACATCGAATATTGATGACCATTTTTGATGAATCGACTTCAAACCTGCTAGGATCAAAGTTCAAGAATTAGTCGATCTTCTAATTAATTTCTCGAACACAAAAATGCAAGTTCTCGTTTGAGTCACAAAAAAAGTAGACTCGACAGATCTTTCAGAGATACCGATGCAAATCTTAAGAAAAATATTATATTTTCGAGTTCCGCGAAATTAAATTGCACTTCCACATTTTCCACTCCCGATGACGCACATAAATCATATACGAAATTATACTTCACTATTTACACTCATGTGTTAAAAATTGCTTCGTTTCGATGCCTTTAACCACGGAAAAACTCGGAAACGTTGAATACTAATGAACATTAAATTGTTCAATAGTGAAATTTTCCAGAGATATTTATAAACCAGAGCAGAATATTTTCGTTCGATATCACACAATATTCGTTTCTTTGAATTACGTGAAATTATACAAAATAACGCTTCTGAATAACGTTTCAACGCTTTTGACCCTGAAGGAACGTGAAAACGTTGAATACTGGTGCCTATTTTTAATGAATCGATTTTAAACCTGTTGGGATCAATGTTCGAGAATTAATCGCTCTTCTTCTAATTAATTTTCCAAAAATAAAAATGAAAGCTCCCGTTCGTCTTACAAATGTAGACTGGACAGATCTTTCAGAGACACCGGCGCAAAATTAAAGAAAAATATTTTCGAGTTCCGCGAAATTAAATTGCACTTCCACATTCTGCACTCTCGATGACACGCGTAAATAATATACGAAGCAACGCTTTACTATTTGCGATAATAATCATTTCGTTCCAACGCCTTTGTGCGCGGAAGAATTCGACGGAAGAACTCTATTAAATTCAGTTCACGTTACACAGCGTGCGAGCGCCGCGACGTTCGATCACGTTTTCAATTCGCTTTCCGCTTCCAGTTGATCGACCGCCGGATTTAAATGACGAGAAATCGCTTCGAAGCGATGGACGTTCGTCGCTGGTCTCCCTCGTAAACGAATAAAGAATTTCACGAAGCGCGTTGTTATTAATTTCTTACCGATCTTTTTCCATTTTTGTAAATAATTCCTCGACTAGTTTCCGTCCATTCGTACGTCCAAGAGTCCCTCTAGGAGGAGCACGATAAGGCGAGAAATCCAAGAAAAAGTCGATCAAAAGGCAGATCCTTCCGAAACAATGAAGGCGAGTTGAGAAGGAGTGGCAAAAACGGTGTTTACGTCTCTAGGTGTGATACGAGGTTTATCGTCCGCTTCGTCTCCAGCAAGTGCCGAGCGAATAATAAATTTTGCATTACGTTGACGCACGAAGTAAACGAGCGCTCGTTACGAGGTGATAAACGCAGGCGTCTGCGTCCTCGTATCTCGAAGGTATCTCGGAATTAAAAAAGACGAAAGGACGATGCTTCGTTTCTTTCATCCTGAAGCGTTGCGATCGCGCTATCGTCGCCAATATCGAATGTTTTACATGTAATAATTTTTTTATATAAGCTAAGTTTTACGAATACATTGGCTTGGCACGAGTATTTTCCTTTTTTTTACGTGAAATAAAACTCAAATTTTTTTCTTTACAAAGAACGCACTTCGATCGATCACACATATCCCATTTTATCCAATTTCCGGGAATTTCGTGATTGATAATCGTGCTAGGACGTGTAATACGAAATGTCGGATTTTTTGTCCTTCGCGGATTAATTTCCCAAGTGGTGAATCTTGAAATTTTCATTTTCTTTTTTAATTTTTATTACGCCAGATTTTGAAGAGAAAAAGAAATGAAAATTAAAAAAATGTATCACCTCGACGATCGATTCGCAAATAATGAGAAATTCGACATTTCGTATTACACGACCTATTGACACTGACAGAAGTCATCGAAACAACGTCGTATTTCTGAAAACTGAAAAGTACTAATATTTGGTACTAAGTTAAAGTTAGTAATTTAGTACTAACTCAAAGCGAAGGACACGTTATAAAATAATTTCTTTCAATTTGACGAAACAATACGACGTTATTTCTCTTAGAACTCCACAGATCGAAGCGTAAATACGGAAAATAAAAAGGAACGAAAGAACCGGCGCTTGGCGATACGAACTATCAAATCGAAGTAATAACGCGGACGCAGTTTTCGTGAGAGTTTACAGGTGCGCTGGAGCGCAGGGAGAATGCCTGAGAGCGAAAATATCGGAAGAATCCGTCGATACTCCGTATTCAATCCGAATTCCACTGGAAAGGAAGGAGGAACCTTCTGACCGCGCGCTCGGACCGAATTCCGCTCGAGGATCGATTGACTTTTTATCCTCCCTAACAAAATATCCGTTTCTCGACCGCGATTGCTTCATGATTCGCGTAACACTTTTTCATTTGCTGGTCCATCGGCGCCCGTTGATCGCCACACGTTGTCGGATAAATTTTATTACGAAATTTTTAGATCGCTTGAAATAAGGCGAACGTCGTCGGATGGAAAGTGTTCCACGATGCAAAGCACAAAACGTTGCTCTGAGATATCGGATCATCCCAGAAATAATGCGATTTTTTTCAATTGCGTGAAGTAAAAGTCGGAGGGGAAGAGAATTAACCCTTTCACTGCTAAAGGCGTATATATACGCCCTCACGAGTCTGTCGAAATACACGAAAGGCGTAAATATACGCCGCCTACGGTTTTCTCACCGTAGCACTTCTACTGTCGTATAAATTGTTTTATCATGGGATTTATCGATCTATGTAACATAGCAACTGCATACCGGAGTTTGTTTCAATATCATTGCCAAAAGTATGTGGCCAAAAAGTAGGTGGGTTAAATAAATTTATTTGAGGTCTTCCCATGCATCTCGAATTGGGTTTCTTCATAAGCTTTTTCCTAAAACATTTGTTTTGATTACTCCGTTACGCGAGTTTCAGAATTATATCAAAACAAACGTTACAGGGTTTATCCTCTGACAGTTATCGTTAATAGTATAAATTTGTTCCTCCTTAACGATTTTGCACTTTTTTCACGGATAATTATCGAAGGAATGTGTAAATTAAATCAATTAAAAATAGTTTAGAAAGCACTTAAAACAGATCAAAAACCGGATATTTTTAAATAAATTCGCAATTATTTATTTTTGCATTCCTAAGAGTAGTATCGAATCTCCGGATACAGTTTTGATTAGTAGTCAGTGGACGACCAGTTGTAGCGACTGATGCGCGAATATCGCGCCTCTACATTGATGATTCGCTCCGAGAGTGCGTCGCAGTGAAAAGGTTAAACTACCTGTATCAGCTTGCTACAACAGTATATAGTAAATGTACTTCGTTTTTATTCGAAGTAATTTTGAAAAGTGCATCGAACAGTTTCATCGAATTTATCGATTTTACGCTGATTAAGCGGCTCGGGGGTAAAATGCGAAACTCGTGAGCCTGTCAACGCGTCGATTTATATTCTTTGGTTGCTTGCTAGGCTCTATGTATTTGTAATTTTGTAAATAAATGCTCGAATAATTTTGTCCGATCGAAAGCAAGATGTTTCGAAGGTGCCCGAGGAGGAAAGAGTTTCGTCGGAGCCGTGCGAGTGCTTTCGAAAGCAATTAAATATTTCCTCTGAACCCAAGATGCTTTTACAAGAAGTTGGCGTGAATAAATCAGGAATTTCCGGAGGGCCGGAAACCGAGAGCCAAGAACAGATCGCGCGCAGCATTCCGAACGAGCGGTCATTCGGACGACATAATTTTTCGTGCCATTTCCATATTCGACTATGGATTTCCGTCAGACTTAAATTTCGAGCTTTCGTGTTTCTATCTTTTTTCATCGCAGCTATATTTGAAATAGAAGTCGACCAAAAATTATTCAAGCGTAAATTGTCTCTTATTGATTTTTGAGAGGCCTTGACATAAATAACACACCGGCTGATAAGTTTCCGGTCTGACAGACAGATAGCGCCACAAATACAAAATTAATATTTCTTTTAGAAAGTACTAACCTTCGAAAGATAGCTGTAAAAATTTCATGACGATCCGACGTTTGGTTCAAACCTTTTGGGTCAGTGGTTTAGTGAAACAAAAGAATTTCGGGCGTTGATAAAACATTGATAAAGGGGAAAATGCAGGCGCGAGCTACAAACGACCGAGGAGGAACGCGAGTTCGTACGAGAGTCGAGGATCCACACTGTGAGAGAGGAGAGGTGTATTGAAATATGAAGACAAGGAAGGGCATGGGGAAGAAAAGGATGACCGAAAGAAAGAGAGAGAGAAAAGAAAGAAGCGAACTCGGAGACAAAGGCGCGGACGAAGACAGGAAGAGAAAACGTTGCCAGGATGAACGAGGAATTTTGGAGTTCAGAAAGGATGCTTCGCGTATTTTTCGAGTTGCCGTTAGGAAAGTAGAGAGAAACGATCGAATGCGAGTGTGCTGGCGCCTCTCCAAGCGACCTTTGGGATCGTCCGTGCGTGTCAGCTGGAGAAAAGAGGAAGGAGACGAAGAAGAATGGGATGCGTTCGTATTCATGGTTACCGCAGTAATTGTTACAAATTATCAGGGTCTGGTCGTCCACATGAAATCGTTATTCATCGAGGTCTTATGGCTATCAAGGGAAAAAGTGTTCGCGCCATTCGTATCAGTCGGAAGCACCTTCATTGTTCCTCGTTTCAGCGCGCTGTCTTGGATCTAGTTTCGATTCTGTCCAGAAATTTGCCTTCGATGTCGCAGGCACACCCAATTTTTGGCTCCTGTTCACCAATCGCGCTAGACGTCTCGATGATAATGAAACTTCTAGCGAGCTTTTGGGCTTTCTTCGATTCGTTGATGTGCCGAATGCTTTTGGTTTGGGAAGTTTTCATAAGGATTCTAATCAGGCCATTGTGGAAGGCGGTGACGTAAATTGTTTTGCCCTCTGATCACGAATCGCATCAGATAATCACCGAATAAATTCTAATTCTTCATGGATTGTTTAGGCCTCTTTTCGATTCGTTCATGGCAACTGGAAGTTTTTAGCTTGGAATGCTTCGACAGGGCTTCTAATAGGCCACTGTAGGAAGTGGTAGAAGAATTCTTGGGCTAGGTAAATTACAACTTGTTAAAATGGCGAGGATAGTGGCGATGAAACTTAAATTAGCTCCAGTTCGCGAATCGCATCAGAATACTTCGGAATGAACTCGAATCGTGCGACATCAGCTCGCGCAAGATGATCTCCTGGTAACAATGAAACCTTCATCGATTTTTTCAGCTTTTTTTCGACTTGTGGATGGTGCCTGGACGTTTTTGACTCAAAGAGATTCGATAAGGTTTCTAGTCTAGCCATTGGGGGAAGTAGAACGGAAATTGTTTCGACTAGGTAAATAGCAATTTGTTAAAATGGAAGGCGATGTAAATTGGATCGAATGGTCGTGTCGGCCGTTCGGTCTCGACTACAGTTGCACGGAGCTATTGCTGGACATGGAGTATCGGTAATTTTCTTGTTGGCTTCGTCCTGTGGCCACACGAGCACTCGTTGCCGCACAAGTGCTTTACCAATCGACGTATCGTGTCGAGCCAAACAAGAAATTGCACAAAATCATGATCGAAAACGAATTATTTCCACGTTATTTTTTGTTAATGACAGTAATGAAAACTTTAAAATACTTGCGAACCATACCAAAGTTAAATCAGAAAATAAGAGAAGTTTTGGGATTTATCCGTAGTGTGGTAAGGAACCAAAACCTTTCGTTTTGACAAATATTCTTACGGATTAGCATATGTGTAAATGGTCTTCTGCAAATATACGTATAATTACAGATTTGCGCAACTTTTTGACACTTATTTTTCCATATTAATCGCCGTTCGGGAATTAAAATTATAACAATTAAACAAATAAAAGAGAAATGAGGTAAATTTGCCTGTATCTTTGAATTGCAGAATAAATCGGGCATTCTATAAATCGTGCAGTGACACGCACGAGATAAAACCTTTGCTCGGTGTCTCTTAGTTTTGCGCAAATTGTACAGACAATAATTTTAGGCGTGTAAGAAACGCCTTTCTCGTGTTACCGAGTTCTATGATGGATTCGAGGCTGGTTCGCAAACACGTACGAAATTCTCAGTGTTCGCAATCTAGTAGTTGAATATCGTGCTTCTCTTACGGTCGTTTGACGGTGTAACCGAGTTAAACAATAACATACCAATGACGACGATAAATACGCCTGATCTAATTAGCTTTTCCAAAGAAAAATAACATAAACGATGTCGTTCAATCTCGCGTCAAATGAATGTCACTTCGTGATTGGAATTTGTACGCACAGATGTTTGATAATTTATAGGAACGAATATCGAATCATAGTGAAAGCGATAACATAATTATGGAGTTACGCGGTTATCGATAAGAAGCTAATAAATAAAACTCGAGACTTTTTTGAATTTGGATCTTTTCGTCTGGAATTTTCAGCTTCGACTATTTCGACGTGATATTAACCCTTTTAACGTCGGACGGGAAACTAGTCTTTGTTCGAGTGATACGGGACGCACAGACTGCCTAGATGCCTTGAAAACGCAATAACAACATAGCTGCATACAATAGTGCAGTCAAAACTTATCGATTATTATTAAAAACTCGTGAGTAATATATTCTATCGGAAATAAATGTAGAGATCGGTTTCGTTAATCGAAAAGTGGTCATTTACAGTAACGAAACAAAACATGTACTATGTGGGATATGTATAATAATTTCTTGTTTATATTTATCATTTCGCCTAACGTCTCCAATATACTCGTACAAATATACGGAGGATGCCTGCGATTCTCAGAAAAACAGCGATAATAAAAAATGACAAACAACAAACGTAACGTCTACAACGGAGATCCAAACAATTTCTAAATATCTTGAAAAGAAAAATTCTGTATTGTTTATACGAACACGGTCGGATTGGCATACTCTTCGATATCGTAGGAATATTCGCAATCTGTACCGGACAGAGAACTTGATTTTTAACAAAAGTTGCTTATTTCGATGAAGACAATCGTTTGGTAACAGATTCATTTATAATTTAAACGATTAATAAGAAAGTAAATCGATAAATTAATCATTCCTTCTCTATATTTTGTCGTATTCGAGGAAGTGGCTTGTGAAAGGCAATTTAGTTAATTAAAGAAAAGCTATCGTCGAGGAACTCAATTTAACGATACAATAAATACGACACGAACACGATATTAATATGTGAATTGCGACGTCGGTCAATACGCCATGCTTTGTTTTAAAATACATCGCATAAAATTATATTACAGTTTATAAATAATTATATATAATTTGTGTACAGTTACCTGATGTATCGAAGAGGCAGAAGTGGCGACCGGTCGGCAGGTCGTCGAAGTTCCGTCCATGATCGCACTTCGCTTCACTACACTTCACTTAATCGCACTGCACTACGCGACACGACACAAAACACGCGTCGGAATTG
>JAITYT010000658.1:711980-733647 GCA_025433975.1 Liostenogaster flavolineata | reverse complement strand
TTTGACACTTAAATTTAAGATTTTTCAAAAAGTGGAGTTAATCGATGTGTGCACTGAACGGCTCAATTGGTAAACGAATATTTTCGATCGATGAAAGGATATCGAAGCGTTTCGCGTTAGTTTCGCATTCGAAAGTAAACGAACGTCGAAATAAAAATGTGAAATGTTTATCTCGAGATCGGTCGTGCGAGTGACGCGAAACGACGTTTCAATCGACGTCGAACGTCGTTGCGGCGTGCGCAGGGGGCGGCGGAGTCGTGCTGCGCACTGCTGCTACCCGATTGGTCCGCGGCGGTGACGTCCTCTGGCGCGTAAAATCTGCCTCCGTATGAATTCAAATCGGCCATTCGAAGGAGGGATTTCTTGCGTGACGCGTGAAAAAAGAAGGAACGAGGAAAAATCGAAAGGAAAGGAGGAAGATCAGTCGCCAATCGACCGATCGTCTCGATTCTCTGGTTGTGAAGAAGGCGAAATGGCTCTCGAATTAATCGACGGGTGAGTAAAAGTTTTTATTTCCACGCGATTGCTTTGATATGTATACGCATATAGGGTGTCCAAAAAAATACTTAAAAGGACATCACCGTTTTAACTCGAGAATATTAATTTGATGCGACGAATATTTCTCGTTATTCGTGCAATCTCGATTTTTCCGTAAGTTCGTCGGAAATTGATCGAGATTTAAGCGTATACGTGTATCCGTATAGGTTATTTACGGATGCGTATGTACGGATGTCTACTCGTGACACGCTCGATTCTTTCGAGCGATGTGCAACGTGCATCTTAGTGTTCCTAAATATTACAATTCCAGATGATTCGTGTCGGACCATTTTTATGATGCACCGTATACAGCGGGGAGAAGATATTGTGGTTATCCTTGCCATACGTGATATCTTGGCTTGCAATTTCGCAAAATGAACAAGAAAAAACGTCGAAGGATGCGTTTGAATTATTATTATTATTATTATATTTTTGATATACATTTTGATATAATTTATAATTTATATATAAGATATAATAATAGATACAAGATATAATATATTATTATTATAATTTTTGATACGATATTTTGATATAATCGATCGGATAATTTCGCTGTACGAGCTAATATTCCGAAATGAAATAATTTGACTCATTTATGAACAATTCAAACTCGTATCGATCTCGCAGGAAAGCTCGAAAACGAGACGTCTTTTTATAGGACGACATGATTATTTAATAGAGGGAAGTCAATCAAACGACTGCCGTGATTTTGGGTTTATTTTGCTAAATAGAACAAACTGTGGGTGCGCTTACGACGCAAGTTTCGAATAAATAACGATTATTCGCGAATAACGTATGGAAATTCGACGGAAAACAGAATTTCGTGGAATGGACGTTGCGATGAGAATAGGAAGAAGTTTGAATGGTTGCGGTCTTGTTAGTAGCCGAGAAAAGGAATTTCTTCTTCCCTTTTTCCCTCCATCTTTGAAGGAAGAACTCGGTGCTTCTTCGTGGCGGAGTCACGTTGGTCGCGAATAAATTCGATCGAATTTGCCAGCGAGTGATCTCCTTTCCTCTCCTGTGTATCTTCTTGCAGTTTATTTTAGTTTCGGACAATTTCTTCCGCTCCCCAATGCGTTTACTTTCCAAAGACGGCAAGGTAATGTTCATCGAGAATTACGTTACTTAGAGAGGTCGAAATATAGTTCGACTTCTAGTCGCGAGAAGCGTTCGAACGAAAAGGTAACTTTTGCATGACCACCGCTTTCAAAACACGTTTGATATTTTTTTCATCGATTCTTATGGATTTTTATACATGGGATCTATCAGGGTGTTCGTCAAAGTCGTTTTGTCTCTTTTTTAATGAAAAAACGTTGTTTCTTTTATGTTGTTTTTATGAAAAAAATGCGAGGAAACGAAATGATTTTCCGAAAAACCTAATAGATTTTCAACGACCGATCGACGTGGGGTCGATTTAAAAAGAATTTTTGAACAATCGGTGAAATCGAAAGCAAGAAATCGTAAAATTTTACAACGAAGGTGTTTCAACGAAATTTAATGAAACGCCATTTGGTTTTTTCTCGGGAAGCCAAATTAAAGAACCGACTAGATAATCGATCGTAATTCCATCCTGAAAGAGAGGAATAGGAGCGGAGTCTTTTTAAAGGGCGTACGCATATATTTCTGTCAATCAACGCGTATACGAAACATTGGATTCTTCTCTGCCCTGCGCTTTTACGTAAAATCATCCATGCAATATGCATGAATCTCGCGATATCGTATAATAGTTGCACGTAATGCAAGTCTGCATAATGAGAATCATGATCACAAGAGTGTACGAAAAATACGTTTGACTCTAACGACATGGCAATAAATTGGAATTGCATTAAATTGGAAACATGGAGAACGATGTCGTCTCATCGATCTCGAGAGACTCGTAAATCAACTTAGCGATGTCCTTTTAACCCATTTGCATCATATGGAAAAATGGAAAATTTGTTCTTATCGCCAAGATTTTTTTGGTCGTGTTTAAATGAAAACGGTTTAAAATATGAAAAAAGGAATTTTGCATAATGAGTCAAGTGGTCCGACCAACGATTCTAAACGCACGTAAGAATTTATTGGCAGGTAAAAAACAACCTTCGTGTAGTGGAAGGAGCAATTTTAGACGCGATCTTGCCTTTCACGGAACACTCGCGAATTTCGATCTTTCATTCAAATTTTAAGAACGATTCTCGCGATACGAGACTCCTTAAGATTTAATCCCTTCCCGGAGTCATCGTCTTAGACGAAGGAACGTCGTAAAAACTTCGCTGATCGCTTCTACCGTTTAGAATCTCAATGTCCGCGATTTCTTGAATACGTGACTGTTGGTAGGAGCTATTAGGGCGCAACTACTGGCTTCATAGTCTCTCGTATTCGCCTCGCGTCTCGTTTCAACTCCAAAAGCTTTCGTTCTCCTCGAGTATTCCATCGTTGAAAGCTGTACGAAGTCGAGAAAATGAATAAAAAGTAGATGATCGTAGAAGAAAAAAGATAGAACGTAAAAAATCGTCGCGTAGGGTCGTCTGTTAGGGATTATATAATTGTTAGGATCGGAAAAACGAATGAAATGTAAAAAATCGCTGTATATTAGAAACTATTGTCGTCCTGTGTAAAGCCTAGAAAAATAAATAAATGAAAATTAGAAGATCCCGCGTGTCCTCGTCGATTCGAAATTGTTAGCATGATAAGGCCCAAAAAACGAGTGGATTGTAAAAAATTGCCGTAACTAGAAATCATCATTTTCGTGCGTAAAGTCTAGAAAAGTAAATAAATAAAAATTAGAAGATCGTCGCGTGTCGTCGGCGGTTCGAAATTGTTGCCACTGTAAGGCCCAAAAAAGCGAATGGATTGTAAAAAATCGCCGTAGGTTGGAAATCGTCGTCTTTGTCGTTGCGCGTAAAGCCGGAAAAAGTAAAGCAGTGGAAATAAAAAGGGATAGTCGTGTATCGTGATCGGTTGGAAATCGTTGTTGTCGTACGTAATCGTATTTGTCGGTGTCCCAAAGCGTAATTCCTAACCTCAATCGTAGCGCGTATTGCTTCACACGACACATACCGCAATCGCCTATAGACAATGTGCATGCGTATGCCCGATTACCTCGGGTTACCCTTATCACGGATAAGGGATTTCAACCACCGCGGAATTCCCGATCTTAATCCCCCTCTGCGGGATTATTGCGGGCCAATTCGTAGCCTAGGAGGACCTTTTCCCATTGGGTGTCCAAGGTCAAACGGAATTCGAACGACTGACGGATTGGAATTGTTCGTGACGTCGTTATCGTCCTTAATTGTCGCGAGTCCATCCAAGGAATCGTAAAATAGATCGTGCTTCTTTCATCGAGGTAGAGGGATTCGGTAAAAGGAAAGGGTTCGCCCAGGGTCAAAGGTGATCAAAGGGGATCAGAGAAAACTAGAGGAAACGGGACGTGGAAGTACTCTTATCGATTAATTATGTAGAAGATGTCAAGCTGGATGCTTCGAGTGGCTAGGATAAATTCGATTCTGTTTTCGCAGGGTAAAGTTTTCGGTAAAGGCTATCGTAGGGGCATGAGAAAAATCGGTTATTTCCAGGTCGTTTTCTTATTTTTAGGAATTACTTCGTTCATCTAGAGAAAAAATCAGAAGAACGTCATGACATTTTTAAATTCTCTGCAAGTGACGCGATAAAGTTGGATCCTGTCGCTAAGCGTACTGTGATAAATAAATTTGGATTTGTGTGTAAATGGTATTATCACGTCGATTGCGTGGAATTTCGTGCGATCGTTACGAACCTTTCGTTTGTTTGGTCCATCGATTTACTCTTAACTGTCAATCGAATCTAATAGCGCGAATACGTGTATCGAACGGATGGAAAATTCGAGAGAGTTTTATAAAACGTTTCCAAGAATCTCTAATTGTAATTAGAGATTCCTATTCCTTTTTCGCGTGGTAAATCTCGTTCGACATTCGGAGTTCAAGCGGGTGGCGTGTATCGACTATTTATTATTCAATGACTTTTTAAAGATCAATCGTTAACATTTAAAGTGCATAGGTACTTTTAATGGAGACTATCGAGTATTGGGGATGATAGTTTTTATTTTTACAAGCTTAACCTTTTAAAGCGGGAAGCGTCTAATTATTAAATGCAACGAATGACACCATATCGATAGCATTCGTAGGATTTATAATTGTCATTCGAACCTATTCTAGCAAACAACGCGATCTCGTTTCCGTTTTATTGAACTGTCCTGTTCATTTTCCAGTAAAATCACGAATCCTTTCTTCTCTTTTTGGCTTTCGTTCAAAAAATTCGACGTTACGAGTGTCAGTTTTTCTTTTCTCTTTTGTTTACGTCTCGAAACTACTGAAAATGTCGAACGCGCCTTTCTTCGCAAATGTCCAAAGGAACGAAGGTGCAATTTTTCTCCTACCCCGATACACTATTCAAGACTAATAAAATTTGAAGAAATCGCGTACACCAGCTAGACGCTTTTCATATTCGTAAGCTTCTCATAAATATGATGATCAGTTCCGATCCCTGTCTCGGGAAGTTGAATCTTACGAAGAATTGAACGATATTAAAGCGAGACTTCGAGTTATCGAACTACCGTTCCGCGTTGTCGCGTCGAACGTACGCTCGACTTTCCGACTTTACGTTCGTTTTATCGAACTGCAGTCGCAACTTGCACGTACGACTCCAGGATCGTTTCAGAAGTTCGACTAAAATGACGCGACACGTTAATTTCATGAATAATAAATTTGAAGTTATAATTTCCAAGATCGATCGATTGGCAAAAAACGTCAAGAGATCGATTTAGAATTTCGACCGATCGAACCTCGTTGCGTGCAGTCAAGAGGATTAAAATTTTTAAAAAATCTTATGGTAACTCTAGATGAATTTTATCGAGTTAATTTTCCATTATATTCGGATGGGAAAAGTCGGTAACATTTTTACATTTTTGCGACGAAACTTGGCGCGGTGCGGCTTCACTCTAGGGAAAGGGACCCTCTTATTGTTGGAACGAGTGCTTCTACAATTTCTCCCATGCAAAACTGAATATAACCGAAAGTATTTCAGTGATACGGTAATAGAGGAAGGAGCACGGGGACGTGGTTGTAGCCGTAGCGAATATGAACGAATAAGAGGACCGAGAAAAATGCCTTTTTCCGTTCGAACTTTTGACAATACGGTTCCAACAGTAAATCTAAGAGTTATACTCGCCCATGTTTTATCGCGTCCGCAATAATACACTCTACAAATCTACTGGAATCTCCAACTTGGTGATTTCGACAATTTTACGTCACACCTTGGGTATTTCGATGTTGGATTTTTAGTACTCAGTTTGTCGATTTGTCGAAGGAGTTTTGATATTTTATAAACATTCTAAGAATCTGCCATTAAAGAATGGAAGAGGGAAGAACGGTACGTAAAGTAGAAAATCAGCGGTAGTTATTTAATTTTCAATTTTTACGGCTCCATCGTGCGAGGATCCGAAGCTACAGTGTGAATCCAAATACTCGCACGATGTCCAGCAAGGGATGACCATTAAATCAATCAGCCAGTAATTCGTCTACGAGGAAAATTGTTTCGTTGTATTTCCTCGCACCTGCTCACTCGTGTGTATCTGGAAAAAAGCGCCTCCTCTCTTCATCGAATAAATCATGCGGCGTGAAATTTTATTTTCACCCTCGGTGGTCGTCGTAAACTCGCCCTTCAGCAGGCAGCTTGAAACTTTTTCGTACGTACCTCTTTTCAAGTGGTTTCGAACATTGATCATCCGACGATTCGCCCGCTTCTATTGAGCGGACGAGATGACAAATATATAATGGCACTTCGTTCGATTCGCAGAGCTTCATTAGGAATGACGATCAAGCGATCGTACCTTCGATAAATCCGATCTCGGATAATCGATCACCGGTAAATGTTTACATACACGAGCAAGTAGACGCGCGTATTTGCATCACGTGTCAAACGACACGTCAATAATATTTTCAATCCAACGATGAACAAAAAATGGTCGACTTGCTTAAGTGTACCGTGGCGATATCTTGGACGTGTATTTTCTTGATCGATTACGTTGAGAATTTTAATGCGACGAAGTTCGTAAAATTATTACGAGAAATTAGGGAACAGAGTTTTGGACTTTTCTAACGGTTTTTAATCCGACAGTGAATAAATCGATAAAATGAGAAGTGAATAAAACAATCATTCGAATAAAGATCGTGAACAAAGTTGGATGAACACCCAGAAACGATTGCAAAACCCGGATTGACGCCAAATAAAGTAATGCTGAGTATTTGGTGGGATTGGGCGGGAATTGTGTATTATGAAGTCTTGCCCTCTGGTCAAACGATTGATTCGGGTCTCTACTGTCAACAACTAACACGATTGAAGCAAGCAATTGAGGAAAAACGGCTAGAATTGGTCACTAGAAAGGAAATTGTCTTTCACCATGATAACGCCAGGCCACGTACATCTATGACGACCCGGCAAAAATTGAGAGAGCTCGGTTGGGAAGTTTCGATGCATTCACCATACAGCCCGGATTATCATTCGTTTTGGTCCCTGCAAAATTCTCTTAATGGTTTAAAATTGACGTCAAAAGAAGACTGCGGAAATCACCTGTCTCGGTTCCTCGCCCACAAAACCCAGAAGTTCTACATCGATGGAATAATGGTTCTACCCCAACAATGGCAAGAAGTTACAGATCAAAATGGAACATACTTGGTTCGATAAAGTTCATTCGAACATGAGAAAAATGTTGTGTAAAATTTACTGCTAAAACGCGCTATACTTTTTCCCCAACCTAATATCGGTGAATCGAATCTTTTGATTTTTATGGATATCTCGACGTGGCGACATTGATGTGGTTGATGAGAATCTAAGGTCAGAAATTCGCTTTGAGTGCTCATTTTGGCGTCGATCGATATGAGCCACTATCTTGACGCGCTAAAAATATTTAACAATTTTCTCTTCCAATGCGATTAAAGAATGAACGTTCTCGATGATCGAATTCAAATACGTTAGAGACGTGCGAATATAAAGTTAATTATCGCTTGGATGGAAGGAATTTATTACATTTTCATCGTGCATCCAATTAAATCGTTGATTTAATTACATCAAAACTGATCAACTGGTTCTTACGTTATACAACGAGATAACGAAGAAAATTAACGAGATTCATTTTTCATCGTTTGCGTAATCGCCGTCATCAGCGTCTTCGTTTCGCCCTTATCGGTGGAAAAGTAACGAATTCTTCGGATACGGAGAAAATTGATAACCCAAGTCGTGTAAAATTTAGAACGACCGTGTTTAAAATATTATTTTGAACTATCGGCGTCAAGCCAAATAAACTCTTATGGTAATTAAGACAAAATTCATTTTTTAAGCGTGAAACACGATTTTAAAAAACGAAGTATTTGCAATTAAATAGTCAGGTTTAAATCAACGATTGAAAAAATTTATCTTAAATCTTGATGCGTATTCGATGCAACAAAGCGAATGTAAAGGGTAAAGTGGATATCGTGAACGTCGTACGTCTATGTAACTCGTGCAGCTGCCCACGTTGTATTGTATTTTGAAAAACACCGACAAAGTTCATACTTTATTTAACACAAAATAAATAAAAATAAAGATGTCTAAAAATATAACGATTTAATGCACACCTAATAAAATCCTATGTCCGTCTTTGTCTTGATACGATTTGTGCTTATATTTATAACGATTACGATCATCGTTTAAATCGTTTAAATAAATCAAAACAATTTTGATTTATCGTTTTCCACTCATAAATTTTCATTTAAAACAGAAAGCTCCACTTACCCTTTTTTGAGCCAACAAAGCAACAAAAAATCAGTATCCAAACAAGCTCGAACTCAACAAAATCGTTGCACCAACGATTCGGTGGTGATCGAAGTAACCGAGTTTACGAATCCAATTTCAAAATCGAGCGCGTTCCTCTTCGATCGAAGATCGTAGGAGCAGCCGCTGACCCAACATCCGATATTCCTGCAAATTGAATCGAGAATAGTTCTGAACTAATTTCGCTCTAACGTGTGTATTGCTCGAACGATTGGACGTAATCTTGGGATTGCAACTAGTGAACTATGTCGTCACGGAGGTCTTGAATGTATCGACGAAGGGCAACACGCGTTGCACCGATTCTATGGTCGGGTGACGGGCAAAAACGGACACCGTAACATCGTGTTGGATAGCGACGTCCGCTCGACTTGGGCACCAAAAAGCGGAGCAAAAGGGTTCAAAGCCACATGGCTGTGTGTAGTAACGCGATTACCGCTTTGAAATTCGACAGTTTTCGAACCGGACGTTCGCTCAGTCGGGTCTAAAGGGTTTTAGAAGACGTTTAGAAAACTTGATCCATTTAGGATTTTGAGTTATGTAAGTGTCGATGTTCGGTGCGAAAAACGGTTGTTTACCTTGTTTAATTACGTGAGAAAATCTTGTCAAAAAAATTTTGATATCGAAGAGGAACGCACTTACTCGCTTAAATGGCCTAAAGTCTACAAAATTCATAAATTCCGCATTGTTAAAACAGCTGCGTACGATAGATGCAATGCCAAACATTTTATCTTCCGTTTTTACGCAATCTCTCGCGAAAAATCTTCGCAACGATCCAATTATCCGAAGTTCTACACTTGTTTGGACTTGATTTTTCGAATTTTGGACTCGTATAAATCGATTCGAAGTCTTTGACTTGAATGCGACTAACGCTGCGATTCGATTTGTAGTAGGTCAATGGAAAGGTTCATCCCAATTTCTGAAAGTCAGAACTGAAGAAGGACTAAATTAAAAAATTAATCCCAAGAATCGGGACGAATCTTTGCATTAATCTACTAAATCGAGTTTCGGGCTGCTCGAAAATTGGTAATTCGAAGAATCAGTGAAACGTTTCAACTGTCAGACAGCCAGGAGGTGATGTTTCGAATTTTGGACTTGCATAAATCGATCCGAAGACTTCGACTAACGCATTGAATCCTGCGGATTAGTTTGTATTAGACTAATAGAAAAGTTCATTCCAACTTCTGAAAGTCAGAACTGAAGAAGGACTAAATTGAAAGATTAATCTCAAAAAACGAGACGAACTTTTGCATGGGCCCGCTAAATTAGGGGTTTAAGCCGCTCAAAAATTGGCAATTCGGAGAATCAATGATCTGTTTCAATTTACAATCTCAAACATCGCAGTGTCGAAGGTGCGAAGAGTCAGTCATTGATATGTTTCAATCATCGAATCCTGAATCGATATTTTATTCGCAATACCGATCTTGGTATGGTGCTAAACGAATCTAGAAAAAGTCTTGAGTTCTCTCCGAGTCACGCGCGAGCTCAAACGACAGGCCATTAAGAAGAATCGAGTGCAATTATCGCGCGTCTTGCTCTTCACACCCATCGAGTTATTTTATCGACGATAAATCTCTCCAAGGTGATTCTCAATAGAGCATGTGTTCCTTCGGATCGTAGCGATCTCCAATTGGACACGTCCTGCATTTAACGAGACACTCAGGACCGTCCCTTAACGATTCAAGAACGATGACTTGGTTTAGAGCTCTCGCCTATCTTACGATTCTCCCCGCATCGTTGTCGACCTCCGTCGTCTTGGATTCTTCCACGGTGCAGTCGCAAACTCTCGTCGAATTTAGCAACCCAACGTTCGAGATTTAACTCTTTGCACTCCGAGTCATCCCGGACGTTATCCAACAGCTACTTGGCGCCACTTTGCCGCAAAAGCCTTTTTTTTCCATTCGAGATTCCACTCGCAATCGTAGACCCTTGACGTGATGGCGTGATGAATGAATGACGTATCCACGGGACTCGTGAAAGAGGACCAATCTCAACCGCGAAAAAGTGCATATAGCTTTAGAACCAAGGTATTATAATGAAATTTGATTTATATAAATTTGTAGACACGCAGGAACATGTATTTGCAAAAAAACTCCACATTTTATTTCTTTTAATTTTGTACGATATGATCAATTTTAAAGCATTCCCAAATCAGACGTAAAACCGGCTGATTTTTTTTTTATATTAGAAGAACCGGAAAGTAATTAATTTTTGTTGCTGGCGAAAAACATTTATTTATTAAAGAAATTTTAAACTCTAACCAATAAAATAATTTTCATCGTTTTCTAACACTTTTTGCCAGCGTAAAGGCAGTTGTATTCCCTTTTCAAAAAATCTTTAAAATAAAATTAAAAATTTGTGTTTAAAATCGAAGAAATTTTGATTTGATTTCTTGTACCATTTCAACAGAAAACTTCAGGGAAACATGCATTTCTCAAAAAGTTGCGCTGGAATAAATTCATTCCCCAAAATCACTAATAAAATTTAATGTTAAGAATTACGATATCCCTTCAGAGGGAACGACGAAGTGCAAAAGGTTAAAAGCTATCAACTTGAAATTTTTAAACATTTTCAAAGAGAAAGAAAAAAATTAACCGATGATTTTCACTCGTCCTTTTGATCCTTTCTTCCCCGTGGCGTCGATAAAAAATAACGATCGAAAAGCGACTCAGAAATCCACGAAAAACCACCGAGAATTTAGCACGCGATCGCGTGTCGCTTCCGCAAGTTTTTTTGGTCCGAGGAAAAACAAGACGACGAAGCATCGAGGCGCTTTCAAAATTGATAAGAACGTTCAGCGCGCTAGAAAAATCTCGATTAGTATTTTCCAGAGGTATCGACGCTTTCGAATCGAACGATTTCGCTCGTGTTCGAGCGTGCCGCGTAATTGAATGTACGTATTGAAGATTTTGGCCGAGGTGCGTCGCGCTCGGAGAGGCAAAGCTTACGTCGCTGATCGTTTTCAGCTCGTACGCCGTGCACGTTTCCAACGTTACGCGCTGCCGCCTGCGAACCTGTCGAGCCTTTAGAGGTTCCCTTGAATTTTCCTCGACGACAGGAAAGGCAAGAGAAAAACGAAGTCGCCGCCCGCGCCACACGAAAGAGAGGCGCGCATATCTGTCGTTCAATCGCTTACAAGCGATATCCTTCAACATTAAACGTACCGGTATTTTCGTACATCTAATCGTACCATACGCGTACCATCGAAAGATCCCTTACGAACCAAACGTTGATTTTTAGAAAAAAAAATGTTAATTTATCGAAGGAAATAATGTACAACATGCACTAATAAAATAGCCAAACGTATATTTCCATTTTTATGAGCAATATAAAGAATTAAAGTAAATTTTGAAAAGGGTCATTCGACCTCGCTTGATACGTTTAGTGTTAATGGATCCGACGTCGAATAAGAGCCAACACCACGTTTCGCTTTATATTCGACGATTAATTTATTCGAGTTCACGCCGGCGCTGATTTTTGTGTTTCCCGCCATGGGGAGGCGCGCGTATTCGAATGCCTAATAGGCCGCAAAATAGGCTACTGTTTTAATATACTGACCGTTTATTTTGAAAGTGGTGCAAGTTTTTGTTAGTTATATTCATAATATTCAGATAAAATAAAGTAACTCCTACTTTTTTCAATTAATTCACAAATTTCCATTATTTAAATTTTCGACCATATGGCAATTTTTTTAGTTGGTTTTTTCGCTATCTGATGGGACATTCGAGTGTGAGCCACCGGTGGTACACGCCGGCGTGAACGTATTAATGATGCGTTCGCAGTCGAACGTCGCCAGGAGCCGGCAATATTTTTTAAGAATCAATTTAAAAAAATTTTACGCGAATTCACGAAGTAATTCAACATGTGCGTACATACGCATAAAACGAAAAAAACAGCGACAACGATAACGACGTATTTAATGCAACAAATGTCGTGTTAGCGGACACTAACGGTTGTACCAAATATCACACGCGAGTTGTTAATTAAAAGTTTAAAAGAGTGTTAATTAAAAATATCGAATAAAAACTTGAGTCTTGATTATTTCGATGGAAACGTGAAGAACGATTTTTAGGAAGGAGTATAGGGTCGTTAATTATATCCACGTATCGAACAATTTGTAGCGTTTCTTGTGTCATTTTGACCGTTACGTTATCTAATTTGACGCAATTAATCGTACCGCGTGTATTCAACACGATGTCGATCGAGTTTGACCCAATTGTATCGCAAAATAAATGTTGGCGCGTTCTGACAACGACACGACAAACGTTATTGTTATTACATTCATTAAATTACTGTCATTAAATAATCGTTACGTTGCGCTAAATACACACAAAATGCGAATTTTTCGTCCCATTTTACTAAAATTAAATTTTATTTGATCCGGAGAGTTGCGAATTCGTGCCAGGACGAATTGCGATGCGTCGAGCGATCAAGGAATGGCAATATCGAGATTAACAGGAATCAAGAACGAAACGTACAGGAGTGCGCGATTAGAAAACACACGAAAAACGTGCTGAATAAAATTCGCGTAAAGATAAGACGAATAAAGGATCGCAAAGGCTACTGGAATAAAGTGCTTGTATTAATCTGGGTAGGAATTCCTGCGAGTGTAAGGTGGTCTATAAAAAAACGTACGGCCAAAACCGAACTCGAGTGAAACTTGAACGATTGACTTAAATCGATGGATTAAATTATAAAGCTTGAAATTTTGCTCATAAAAATGTTACGATCAAGTTTTATCGTTGCAAATCATCCTACTGTTATTATTGTACATGATTATTGTTATATAATTATTAAAAAGTGTTATTAAGGTACATTCAGTTCGCGAGAGCAAATAAACGTAAATTTTGACATCCTGAGATTATAAAAACTGACTTAAATCGTGCGTCATTTCGAAACGAGTGCTCATATAAAATTTCTACCTTCAGATTCGTATTCGGCGTATGAGAATCTTTCGGAAACGCGCATAAAATTTTGCACAAATTCGACCTTTCGTTCTTTCTCAATTTTTCAAAATCTCTACGAAATGCAAAAAATTCTAATTCGATCGAACCTTCGATCCGGAAAGAAGTAAATAATAATTCTTTGCCCATAGTACCAAAAAGAGTTTGCCATGAAATTAAAAAAAGGAGGGCAAATTTGATTTAGTTAGAAAACGCTGCAAAGTTGCTACGAAAGTAATGTTAAAAAGTTTGGCTCGAAAAAATTGTACTATAAAAGTCGTAACATTTTGCGATGGTTGTCCAGACAAGTCTCATTTATGTCTGTAATGTTTCGACAAGGTTCACCGCGATATGCCTTTATAATCGTAAATAGATTCGTAGACAATAATATTAAACATATCTGAAGTAAAATGCTTTATTTTTTACGCATATGGACTCTATTAAAATGATTATGCAGGAGCTTGCAACTCGTCCGTTAGAGTAAACGTTCGACCATGTGTGTTAAAATAATTCCTTAAAAATTAAATTTATCGCTTTGTTGTCTAATGCATTTCAAGATTTGTATCTTTCTCCTGCTAATTGTAGCTTTGTAGTATCGAAAAAATGTAAGGCATACGTTTTAAGCGACTTTTTTTAATCTTTAAAGCGTGGGTCGTATACGTCCCACGTGGCCTGAATGGAAAATCTTCAGAAATTGCCGTGGCACGGAACGTGTTAAATGGCCAAGTTCACGGCGAAACTTCGGCGAAATAGGAAAGAAGCTTTACGAGGACCACCAGCTATCGACTACTTGACACTCCGAGTAGAAAGTGGCGTGCAGGCGCACCTTGGACCCACTTTCTTCCGCTAGAATTTTTATACTGGACGAATAGTGGCTCCTTATTGCCTTTAAGACGTTCAGAGTTGCGTTCGAGCCTCGAGTCACGCGGTGTTATTCAGTAGCGTCGCCAATACCATCTAATACGCGTTTAAACTTTGTTTACATGCCTTACGCTCGTACATAAAATATTAGCTAACTCCCCAGGGCGTGTTCTTCCTCGTATCGACTTTGGCTTCGATCGTTCGAACATTTACCATCCTCGAACCTGTAAAATCGCTCGACTCTCGCCTCGTTTATGTCGCGTAACCGAAACGGTCGTTACTCGATCCTCTTTCAGGCAGAAGTACGCAGCGTGTGTTTCTAAGAGCACGCTTTTATTCGAGAAAAAATGTCTCGCACGCGATAAACTTTCTTCTCGGCACCGTTTCCAAGTTTAGCGTGAGAGGAAACAGCCCGAGCGTTCGCTCCTTCCAAATAAAAAGGTCCTTTCGAGTGTAAGCATGAGAAATCGACGGGCATGGCCGTGTTTGCACTCCGTGCCGACGACGCGAGAACGTAATTCGTGCGGTTTCGAGCGCAAAATCGCGAAGAACGAGCGCTTCGTCGGTAATTCGTCGTTAACCAGGAACGTACCTCGGACTGACGGAGAAATTTCCCCTCTAGTTCGAGTTCCGTGACTAAATGGACGGGACCCAGCGTGGTCGAAATCGCCTCTAGTCGACGAATAACGGAATCGACCTTTTAATTAAGTCGAGCGTGCTTCTCTCACCCTCGATCCCTCCTTGCAAAGCGTTAGAAACGTACTCTTAATTCGTCTTAAGAAAAGGTCGTCTTTTAACTTTTTAACAACAAATAACTAACGAATTTAACTTTAACGAAATTAACAGCATACATTTTTGGGGACATCTTAATTTGTTATGCGCTTGTCGTAATTTTGATCCCTTTTTGCGCTGCGTTAAAAATGTCCTCTTAATTCCACTTGAGAAGAGATTATTCCTAAAAATATTTTAGAAGTGTCACCTTGAATTGACATTGCTTCTGCCAATTTTAACTTTTTTTTGGGGACATCTTAATTAGTTAGTTGGGCTCGTCGCTATTTTTATTTCTTCTTGCAAAGCGATAGAAACGTTTTATTAATCCGTCTTAAAAAGAGGTCATCTTAAAAACATTTTAATTAATTGGCATTGCGCACTTAATTGGCTGACGTTGCTTGCGCAAAATTTAACTTTAACGAAATTAACGACATACTTTTGGGAAGGTCTTAAGTTTTACACATGCTCGTCTAATCTTCCGTCTCTCTTTTTCTCTAATTCGATTTAAAAAGAGACGAGCTATAAAATACTTTGAAGTAACTATTTCATACGTCATTGGCTGCCGTTATTTCCGCCAATTTTCATTTTAACGAATCCAACGAAATATTTTCCGAAATATCTTAACGTCTACGCGTGTTCGATTCAATTCCTATCCTTCTCTGCAAAGCACCAGAAACGTTCTTAATTCGATTTAAAAAGAGGCCACCTATAAAATTCTTCGAATTATTTCACGCGTCACTGGCTGTCGTTACTTCCGCCAATTTTCACTTTAACGAATCCAACGAAATATTTTCGGCGTGTCCGATTCAATTTCGATCCTTCTCTGCAAAGCGCTAGAATCGTCCTCTTAATTCGACCTAAAAAGAAACCATCCATAAATACCTTTTGGGAGGAGCATCCCACGTTCCGATTCTTGGTCGTCATTGGCCAACGTTATTTCCGTCATTTTTCACTTTAATACGTTGAGCGCTACACCGATTTTGCTATTTTTCCCCTTCAAGTACTTCAAAACGAGCGCTCAAAAAGTGTTTGTGAGGTTATGTTAATAACGAACTATTTTTTCTGAGAATTTTTTAACGTTCACGCGTGATCCAAGCGATTTAAGTGGTTTCCTCAACCACTTCGTGATAATCCATCCGATGCTCGTCGGATCACTGACGGAATTAAATCGTTTTGAGGTTAGTTTTGGGAATTTTTAGGATTACACAAAACCGTAAGAACATTGTAAAGAACGAAAGAGCTGGAAAGAGTACGTCACTGGATTAAAATGATAATACGAATGGACGATGACCTCTATCTAGATAATGTCTCCGGAGCGATGTAATTAATGAGAAAAGTTGGTGAAACATTCAGTTCGTTGCGTTCGTTCCTTTACATCGCCGGACAGAAAGCGTCGCTCTGTGAGTTAGGACGGTCTTCTTGTACTTTTGTAATCGCGACTTTGGAGGACGTTTCAAGGTAGGGAGCACTCGACGAAACGAGATTCATCCGCGAAAAGTTGCTCCACTGTTTCGATCCCTTTCCTCGCGGCAGTGCGTGACGTAGTCGACGACTTTTTTTAACCGATAAATGCTACCTAAAGCTTAAGTTTTCCTCCCTACAAAGATTTACACGCGCGCGAGGAAACGTCGGTTGTTGCGTCGTAAGGCAACAAGCGCTTGTTGGCGCTTATTTTCCGCGTTTGGCCAATAAATCCTTCCTCTTTTTCCAGACGATATTGAAAATCGAGAATATGACAGTGAGGGAAAAATTTGGACTTCGATCGAATCGAATCCTGCACAATGATCTTTTTTTCTTCAGAGGCGTGTTTTCTCTCGCTGCCAGCTTAAATTCGATCCAAGGGACTCGATTCCAAGAAGCAGATTTTATGTTCCGATTTTTTTTCGTATTTTTTCCATTATTACAGCACAAAGGAACTGGTGTGATTAAATGTTCGTTTTTTCTCTCTACGAAGGTTTACACGCGCGCGAGGGAACGTCGGTTGTTGCGTCGTAAGGCAACAAGCGCTTGTTGGCGCTTATTTTTCGCGTTTGACCAATAAATCCTTCCTCTTCTTTCAGACGAGATTGAAAACCAAGAATTAGATACTCAGGGAAAATTTTGACATTGATCTTTTCTGACTTTAAGGATTTCAGTCGTTTATTGCCTCATCGTGGCTCGTTTTCGATTTCAATCCAACGAGACTTTGAAAAAAAGCTCGTTCGACCTGCCGATCTCATCGATGGGAGAAGCCTCGATATTTAGTATTATCTCTTTCAGAAGCTCGTCTCCATTGGTCCCTAGCTTAAATTCAGTTCGAACGACTCAATTCCAAGAAGCAAATCCCTTAGCTTGAACTTTCTCTATATTTTTGTCCATTCGTATACCGTAAAGGAGTTAAATTACAAAGATCAGGACGAACGCGTCTCTCATATTTTCCGTTACTCTGCGAATTTGCCAACTTTCGTAAAAGTCGAGAGAAATAGACTCGAGAGTCTCTTCCTCGATCTACGTGTTTACCATCACCTTTACCTGACGTTGACTGTGTCACGAAGAGGAAAACGAAATCTCGAAAATAAGATACTGAATTCTTCTCGTCGTGCACTTAAAGAAGTAAGAGATTCGACCAAAGAACGAGCGAGCAACCTTTTAAAATTCCTGCAGTATTTTCGGTTCTTCTTCAGAGATAAAATCAACTACGAGTTCGTAGCAAAAAATAATTTGGTATTCGGATTTAAAGTCGTCTCTTTCTTTATTTTTTCACTCAGTCGTCCTTCCACGTTTCCTTCTTTCTTTGGATATTTGGACGGGAGGGAAGTTCCTCGTGAAAACTGCAAATATAGGCAGAATCTCATTTACGATCGCGACGATAATAAATGCGGCACGCCAAGTTCTCACGGCGCCGTTAGTAAGGTGTACTTTCGTACGTGGTTAGACCGACGTATTCGTTTCGAGTACAGTTTTTCATTGTCTAATATCGCAGTGCATATTGCCTGCGGGAGCAATTTTTTCGCGTTTCTTGGATCACTTAGCCGGTGCCTTCGGATTCGTGAAATTCAGTAAAAGATCCTTCCACCGTTCACGCTTATTTGATATATTTGCTACGATATGACTTTTTTCCTCGACGAAAAAGAACGGGAAACACTTGGATTTCGTTTTTGCTTGCAGCCTCGTTCCAACTCGAGCAGACGCAAAAATTAATCAAAATGTTCGATCTTCTTCTAAATACTTTGCTGATTTATTTAGCTCTTGCTTTGAAAGATGAGATAAATCCATATAAATTTTTTCCTCGGTGAAAAATAAAAAAAAACATTTGGATTTGGTTTTACCTACTTTGCTGGCTCATTTAGCCCCTGCCTTGAAATTCGAGGTAAATCCACCAGGTAAAAAATCCTACGATCGTTCTTATCTCCTTGAAAAATTTCGAAATCTCTGCTAAAAAATAACGTTTGGATACGATTTTTGCTCATGATCTTGTCGCAATCCGAACGAATGCAAAAATCGGTCCATAATTCGATCGCAAAGCTGATCTTCGAGTTCCTCCTGATCGATCCATCAGGATGTTTTCTTTCTCTTTGACTCTCGACAGCCTCGTAACAACCTCGGGCATCTATGCGCTTGCACGCGGTGCTGCAAGTCGTTTAAATCGTGGACTAACGGCGCTGTTGGGAGATGTTGGAAGATTTAAGTTTCAGAGGAGCAGAAAGATCCCAAGGGTGAAGAGAGGCTTCGAACCTACGGAAGAGTTGGAGGAGTTCGAGATCGAAGTCGAAGCCTAACGAATAAAAAATAAGCTTCGTAAGCCTATATTCGCAGGCTACTTTCGGAACAACGATCGCTGTTTAACCCCTTAACCTACGACTTACGTTCGAGTATTTTGGGTTGAAAACGTTTGTAACGTTTATAAAAACGAAAATATTTACATTCGGCCCGACCATCGTGCTACGGGCTATGCCCATAGTTGTAGGTTAAGGGGTTAACTAATTAGCGTTCATTCGTCGAGGATGAATCGGACGATCTCACTTTAACTGCTCCATCGACGAACGCTTGCGCGTTATTTGCTCACGGCGCTGGAATAAATTTTTTTCATTTCGCCACGCATTTCGCGGCAAAATACGATACGAAACGATCGACTTGAATTCTGCTATCGCGTTTCGTGCGTTTGTTTTATCGAGTATCATAGCCACATCGTAGGAATGCGTTTGTTCGGTCCCGCGCTCGTATATCGATCGCGTCCTTCGTCGGAATGCCGATTCAATTTTCTGCCTTTCGAGTGAAATTAGCCGCGCGGTTAACTTCGTAACGCCGAAATGAAGAAGTTGATAATTGTTTTACTTGTTTTTCGAGCGCGAGTGCACGGAGAGAAATAAAAGGGAAAATAATAAGGCGACAAAGAAAATTGGCAAGGAAAGCAAGCTTTAAAGAAGCTTGCGATTCGAAAGATAATTTATACACGCTAGAAAAAAATGTAGAAAATCTAATTTTAAAGTCTATAGTTTATTTTATCACTTATATTTTATTTATAAATAATTTTAAAACTAATAAAAACATTTTGTGAAATTGTCTCCGTTTTGCTCCTTTCGATACAAAACGTCGCGATACACGCGAATCTCGCGTCCGAATTATAAAAAGATCTGCTCCTCGTCGAATAATAATATTTTCTAAGACGATACAGCGGGACGCGTTCTTATCTTAGACGTCCCCGTTAAACGCGGAACAAATGTAGCCTAAAGGAAAATGAGAGAAACGGAAATGCCTCCGACGCGATTCTCTCCTCCTCTCCTCTCGGGACGTTAGAAAAATACTCGCAGTTGCTAGGAAAAATGTTGCTTCTCTCGCGACACTTCGTTTCGAAACTCCGTGTAACCGAGACGCGCCGCTGCCCTTAAAAAGAAATGCACGAGTAAGAACACGACGTTACGCGAAGACGATGACGAAGAATATTTCCTTTCCGTTCGTTCGACGTTCGATTGCAGTCGCGATCGTATCGCGAACGAGGAGCACCGTGACGTCTTTGAAAAAATCGACGGAATATATTCCATTTATTCGACAAATCGAACCGATAATGATAAAACGCTTGCTCGAGAAAAATATTCGATTCACGGATGAATACATATGTTATATACATACGTATATATTAGGTTGGGGAAAAAGTATTACACGTTTTTATGCACTGATATATTTAGGGTCGCATATCTCTGGAAATATCCATCGCATCGTATTGTACCAAGCGACGTTTAAAAGATTAGGTCTCAGAGGACATTCAAAAAAAAAATTATTAAAATTGGTGGTTCCAGTCAAAAATTATTAACCATTTGTTTCGGTCCCTGCAAGAACACATTTGGTTCGGTTAGCTTCATTCGAACATAAGAGAAACGTTATGTGAAATTTACAGCCGAAACGCGCGATTCTTTTTCCCCAACCTAATATATTGTTATTCATTAATACAATGCAATAAATAAGTATATATTCGTACGTAAATAATTTTTCGAACGAAACGCGTGTAATCAATGATCACAATTATTAACGAATTAAATAAACGAATTTAATTAGAATTTAATACGAGTTACGAGAGCCACCGCGCGCTGCATTTACGCCACTTGAAAGCGCTGTTGTTGTTTCCCCTGACATAAATGCTCTTGTTGAAACGAATATTACGCGTTCCCTGTTGGTTGGTCGCCCATTCTAAATACTACGCGGATGCATCGTCAGAGACGACTGTTTAATATCGTCGGCGAAAAGTGAGCAGCGCCATTTTTCTACCGCCAAAGGATGCTTCGTGGATCGGAGGTGGCTTCCGGGACGACGTCGCCTCTTGCGAACTGAATTTACTAGTTATAACATCCGAGTATTCAGCGCGCGTTTGCCAGGGAGGCTAAACATGTTCGTTCGTTAGAACGACGTCGCTCATACGTAAAATATCGTTCGAGGTAGATATTTCTGACGCGCCTTAAACACTAAACGTACCGGCATTTTCGTATACCTAATTATAGCGTAAACGATCAAGTGATCTCTTACGAAATAGACGTTGGTTTTTAGAAAAAAAAAAGTTGATTTACCGAAGGAAATGCTGTATAACATATGCCGATAAAACAGTCACGCATACGTTTCCATTTTTATAAGCAATTTAAACAATTAAAGTAAATCTTGAAAAGGGTCATTTGGTCCGCTTGCTACGTTTAATGTTAATTACGAGGCGTGAGAAGTCACTTTTTTTCGTTCGTGTTTTCCCAACAGTTTCTCATAAAAACAACATAAAAAACAAAAAAATAACAGCTTTTACGTTCGAAATTTAGAAAGAAAAAATGAAAAAAAAAGAATCTTCCAACCTTAAGGTTTCTTCGGTGAAGACGTCCGATCGAGCAGGCTGTCGGTGATCGTTCTGACGCGAGGAGTCGCTCTGCGTGTTTCGCTTCAACGACCTCGATGCGTCTTGAAAAATCGAAGGTTACGACGTTTACTCGCAGAACGATGGCGACTTTGACGCGAGGAACACGACGAAAGGTTTTCGCTCCGACCGCCGCCATCTTGCGCGCATTTCTCACAGATACTTCGCCACTAATCGAGCCGACATTTTGTTCGAAGACCCGATTAGAATTGTTTCTCTCTTTTCGACTCAACTACGCTAACATCGCGGCACTCCAAGCAGACGTTTAGCTTCGACCGCATTCTCCAGCACTATGGAACGCAAGTTAACAGCTAGAGATTGCCATAGGTTAAAGAGATGTATCACATCGGCTGATAAGTTCCCG
>JAITYT010000658.1:679894-692225 GCA_025433975.1 Liostenogaster flavolineata | reverse complement strand
AAAAAAAAAAGAAAAACATTTTCATTAAAACCGGCACGATCTTTACGGACAACCCAATACTTATTGCAGATTATATTACCGTTAACTACAGTTCATTAAATTATATATTATTAGTATAGTTAGTGTTATCAATATTATTAGTATTATTAAATTATTATCGTTTGATGCGAAGTTATGTATTTATGTTTATTTTAAAGATCTTCGCAAACTAAACTTCCCAGTTAAGAGATTAAACAAAATGACAGCCGTGTTTAGGACGTAAGTGTCGGCTGGAAGGTTGCGGTACAAAGTGTCATCGAGCTTGAACGAACTCGTCGCGTCGATGTCGACGAGGATCGTCGCGTTTTTGCGCGGTCCGACCGTCTCCTCGTTGGTGTAAAAACGCGCCATTATTTTCGAACGACGAATTAAAGCCGATGGGGCGATTTTTCAGTCGATATCTTCATGTTTAAACGAAACGCTCCTGCGGCTTTCGTTTTAACGCTACGAATATTCCTCGGGATCCATCCATTAAACGAGGTATATTCGAGTGTCTCAAGCGAGATACGAATGTATCTGACTAAACGTATCGTAAATACGTCGCCTAGAGCGCTAGGGTCGTCGTAAATGGACTGCTAACCAAAACGCCTCACTCTCTCTCCCTCTCTCCTGCTTTCTATTAGGCTGTTCGGAAAGTCATTTGGTTTATTTATGAATAAACGTTGTTTTTTATGTTGTTTTTATGAAAAAACGAAATTACTTTCCGAATAACCTAATATTAGGCCTCCCGGTAAGTTCCGTCACATAATGTCGTCACAAACTTCAACATCGACTCCTTCGACCAGTGCATTTCTATGTATTTGCTCGATATATACGAGAAGAGATGGTCAGCAACCATAAAAATTGGTTTCTTTTCATGCAAAAACGACAGAACTTTTCGGTAGGCCCAATATTTCTCTCTTTATCTCTCTCTCGCTCTCAGTTCCACAGGGTCGTCCTATGCAACGACGCACATTGAGATACATACGCGATTACGTTATCTCTAATCTGGGTAAAAAGGTTGCGGCTGATCAGAAACGTAGATCCGTACGATATTACGAACGCAAATTTGAATTCAACGAGACGATCGTAGTCGATGTTAGGAAGGTCGCGATGTTGAAAGGTCAACTTCTAAAGCTTTCATCGTTTCTTCAAGATCGTTCGAAACTGTGAGCAGGACCTGGACGATGAAAATTGCGAAGATTTCGGTTAATTGCGATACGTTGTCGCATAGATAGTCTTCGTTAATTTCGATAAATAATCGAGTGACTGCTGCGAACGTTTCTCCAGATTCTCACGCTTTCGGTGTTATTGCACAGCATTATTGCGACGATGGGTTAGGCGAAGTGCTCGAGGCTTCCCACAGTCGTCGATCGATGTTAAATATTAACAATCGTGCGATGATATCCATCCTGTCAAAAACTAATTAGTAATCGTATCCGACTGACAATAGCAGGTAATCTACTTTAAAACTTGTCTTAAAACTTCATCGATTGTACAATAAATGACAGGAGATCGAATCCAAACGTCTGCGTTTTTTTTGATGTTTCTGACAAACTGGGGCATCGTGTTTGTCGTACTAGATTTAAAAGTCATCGTATAAAATACAAATTAGATCCGGATTAGAGCGTTTCGAATAAATTCGTAAATCAAGGATTTCCAGTTTGACTCTAAACAACAAATTACAACGCAAAAGGATTAAAAGGATTAGCAGAAGTTTGCCTCTCATTAGAGATATTTACATAAAACTTCAGATACGGAGAAAACGCTGATAAGAAACTGGAGAATTGTTTATACGCGTTCGGAAATTGCGGAATGCACGTCTGATGTCGTTCCACCGAGCAAAGAAGAGGAACTTGAATCATGAAAGAGGGAAACAAACGAGTACATACGATAGTGCATTGGAACTGCTAACGAGGGAAGTTGATAAAAGTACATCGAGCTTGATGAAAAGTGAAAAATAGCGTGTGGCTGGTTGCGATCGCAATTGGAATCGCGAAAGGAAGGAAAACGAATCGTGGGAAAGGGAGAAAGAGGTAGGAAGGGAAGACGGATGCACGAACAAACTGGCAGCAGAGAATGGCTGCGGAGAACGATGGATCGTCGTGGGCATCGACGGTGGCTCATGCGAGGTAACGATCGCCAACGATAACGTCATCGTGACGCGGCTGGATAACCTTAATCGCTGAAAGAATGGCGTGCTGCTGGTATTGATGAATTTTTCCGCATTGAAGTTTTCGTGTTCGAAGGAATGCTATCGCTGATCTTGCGCAATTCAGCGCTCAAAATTGAGAACTATGGAGTACAGGGATCGAATACATTATTGCTATCCTATAATCATCATAGAGTCGCACTATAGCCATGTACTTGTTTCGTTTGTTTTTCCTTGAAGGAGGATTTCGACAGTGATTAAGGAAAAATCGTTAGGTGATCGATAGAAAGAAGCCTAATACTGCAAGGTAACAACTACCAATACCGTGACGCGGCTGGATAACCTTAATCGCTGAAAGAATGGCGTGCTGCTGGCATCGGTGAATTTTTTACGAGCGGAACTATCGAGCTCGATAACACGACTGTGATCAACATGGTCATCGTCAGTTACGTGGAAAACGACGTCCAAAACTACTTACATAACACAAGGATCATACGTCATAAAATCGTACTATAATCGATGATTGACCGTCGTATAGTGGCAATCTAATCAGAATGTTAGATGCACGTAGTGTGATTTAAAGGTTTATGCTCCAGGGTAACGCCCATAAACGATAACGTCATCATGATGCGGCTCGATAACCTTAATTGCTGAAAGAACAGCGTACTGCTAGCATCGATGTGTTTTTTACGAACGGAACTTTAGAGGTCGATAACACGATTATGGTTGGCATGGTCGCTGTCAGTTATGCGAAGATCAGTGACCAAAACTGGGACTTGTGTTACATAATACAAGAATCATACATCGTAAAATCGTACTTTAATCAATGATTAATCGTCATACAGTGGCAATCTAATCGGAATGTTAGATGCACGTAGTGTGACCTAAAGAAGTTTAATACTGCACGGTAACGCTTGTCAATGATAACGTCATAACGATGCGACCTCTTAGCGCCAGACACAAAACTAGTACGCGTAGACTGCCTGACGCAGTGAAAACGTACTACTGTAGCTACTTACGTCGTCGGCAACAATAAAAAAATCTTATATCATTTTAAAGTAGAAACATGAACCGTTAAAATTCTGTTATCATATGCCATTTTTTGTTTATACAAGTGCATTTTAATAACGAAAATAAAATGAGTTTTCATAAAAGTATTTCGAAACTACTTTACGTTATATAAAAGTGCAGTTGAAACTTATTGCTTGTTATTAAAAATTTGCGACGAATGTACTCCATCGGATGCAATACGTAGAGATTGTTTTTGTTAACCGAAAATTGATTGTTTACATATATTATTTTCTTATCTATTATCACATATATATTATTATACATGTAATTACATAAATATATAAATTTATATATTTTTACTTTTTATTACATATATATTTTATAAATAATTAATATATTATATATTATAAATAAATATATATATATATAAAATATAAAACAAAAATTACATAAATAATATGTAAATAATATATATTACATACATACTTAGTAGGGCATGGAGACTGTTGTGCTTAATATTTGTTGTCATTTGACTCTTTTTCACGCGGACTATTATTTTGCGAAAGATTCAGTTATCATTAAACAATGAAAGGAAAATTATAAACAGAAAATTAGTAATTTCTTGTAAATATGTCAACGATGTTTCCAATCGTCAAGAGAGCAGTGACAATAAAACACAAAGAAACAAACGACAATCATAACGGTTCTGTTGTGACGTTCACAACAGTAATTTGTGACGTCGGCGAATGAAGACGCTCCAAACGACAATATATCGTCGTCTGCCACTAAAAGGGTTAGTTGCTAAAAGAGCAGCGTGCTGCTAGCACCGATGACTTTTTTACGAACGAAAATTCGAGACTTGTACGCTTATAGACTTTATAGTCGTACATCTTATACTCGTGCTATTATCATGTATTCTCCTGTTCGTTTTTCCTCGAAGATGGAATACCACGACTGACAATCAGGATATCGACAGTGATGCACGAGCTGTGTTAAGAGCACGCGGTGTGATCCAAAGAAGCTTAGTACACGGTTTCGCTTCCAAGGCCACTCGTACGACCAAACCATCGAACCACTTGAGAGAACAGTCCACGCGGAATCTTTCCGTTTTTTTTTCAAATCCCTGATGTTCACTTTTAAGCGACATCTTGGTCAGAGATCCAGTATGAATACTTCCTCTTTTTTAACTTAAACCATTGATCAGGAACTTTTAGTTTAACAAAACTAAAAAAAAAAGAACCAACAAAACAAAGCTAAAAATAACAGAGATATTTAGATTAAATATCAACAGTACGACGATTGACTTTTTTCTTTTTTTTGCTTATTGGAGAAAGGACCTGAATCTGACCTCTACACCGAAAACAGACTGTCGCGCATGAGCCACGAAGTTTCAATCGCACGTGGTATTTCGTGAAAGAGCCGCGTTCAAGCGGCCAAGGCGCTGCATTTTCCGACCCCAGACTTAAACGAACAGATGCAGCGCACGCAACGAATCCTTGACATTCGCCACTAATCGAGCCGACATTTTGTTCGAAGACCCGATTAGAATTGTTTTTCTCTTTTCGACTCAAATCGCGGCACTCCAAGTAGACGTTTAGCTTCGATCACATTCTCCAACACTATGGAACGCAAGTTAGCAGTTAGAGATTGCCATAAGTTACAGAGATGTATCACATCGGCTGATAAGTTCGCGGTCTAAAAACAATGCCCGGTGATGCAAAATATAGCTTACACGTTCTTTTGATATCTTTAGAGTGTCGGCTGTCTCCTGCATCTTCGCTTTACGATTGGCCAAAACAATTTTGTGGACTTTCTTGAGGTTTTCTGATGTAACCAACTTTTTTGGCTGACCACGTTAAAATTCAGCAAATCCGGATAACACTCACCAAGCCAAGCTTTCGTTTCAACGGTGTTTTTTCCCATCAAAAGCAATGTTTTATCAACACACGAAATTCTTTGGTTTCCCTAAAACCACCGTAACTTTTGAACCAAACGTCATATCGTTGCGAAATTTGTACAGCTATCTTTCGAAGGCTAGTACTTTCTAAAAAAATATTAATTTTGTATTCGTAGCGCCGTCTGTCTGTCAGACCGGAAACTTATCAGCCGATGTGTTACGATCGACACCGCGACACTCGAATTTCCGCGCCTATGTCGCAGCGCGAGTCGTTGTTCTCTTTAAACGAAGGCAAGCAGTCCGTACGAGGAAGTCTTGTCGAAAATTACGGAAGACTTTCGAGCGTGATCCAATTAAAAGTTTGTACGAGTCGACGACGGTACGTAGTATTCTGGGCTGAGGATATAAGTGCATCCTCATCCCGTCCCCCTGGCGATCCGGTTAGAGGGATGAGTGTTCTTGAAAACGATCTTTCGGTGTCTCGCTCTCCTCCCAGATCTCCAAGCCGCTTTAACTTTCCACGGTAAACTTTATGCCCGAGGTGTTTCCTGGGGTTTGTCTCGTCCCTTCTCGCGGACGCTTTGCTGACTTATCGTTAGATCGTCGCGATTTGCGAAGAATCGACAGCGCGGCTAGCTTATTCCCTTTAATCTCGGGATTTTCGTTAGGTGTCTCGTTGTCAGAAGAGTTCCTTCGTGGAAACTAGCGCAACTAGCCCACGGGATTGGGTCGATAACAAGGTTTTGAATTTATCTTTAAAGTATTCGCTGAAGTGATGTTCCATTTTAAGGCGTATTGAGTTGTTTTCTTGATTACGGACGTAGTCCTGCCCAATTGTTCATGAGTATGTTCGATCGATTTGTTCATGAATTTGTAAGAGGATCGACGTGATAATGCGATTAAACCGTCTTTTTTATTATTGAAAAATTAATCGAGATTTTTTACACGTACTTTGGTATTTAACACGTTCACGTCCAACATTAAATCAGAGGCTGCGTACCATCAAGAATGTAGTTCGTTTAGTAACTATAAAAAATTGTCATAAAGTTGAAAATTTAAGTAATGGAAATTTAACGTACTTGTTTGTTTATTTCGATGCAATATTTTAAAGTATTTTAAACAGAGTGCTGGTTGGCCCTTACAACGATTACGATAATTCGTTACTGTCTACCTTTTCTTTATATAAACATTTATAACGTGAATATCGACGCCGGCGTGAACGTGTTAAACTTAATTACATTCCAATACTTTAGCCAAAGTTGTACAAATTCTTTGCTAATTTTTTCAATGTAAAAATAATTCGTGGCTTCGAACGTAATTTGGCGACTTTACAGATTATTATTTAGGTACATCGTCAATCGTATATAAATCACAGATGGCATATCTGATCTTGCTCGTGCCATTAATACAGATTCGCGAAGCTCGTAACAAATATTAAATCTGTCGCACTATTTTTCACGCGCAGCAGAGCTTCAATTTTCGTAGCATCCTGCAGGTTTTCATCCGGCTATAATAACCTGTCATTTCCATTTTTCTCGTGACTGTTAATGCGCGGCCAACCATAATAACATTTTTCCGAGGTGAGATCGCGTTAACGCGATAAAAGCGCATTATTTTCGTGGAAAGCGTCGCACGCTGCTGCCCCGATATCGCGACAGTAATAAAATCAGACAGTAAGAAGTCGCTTCGACGTACAAAATCGGACACATAAGCACGCTGAAAATAATCCTCCGTAATTTCGGAACGTTCTAAAAATCCAGAAATCCGATTTTATTGTAGAAGGAAACTTTCAGTCTGCATAGGTACGCACAAGAAGGAAGAATAGAGAGAAGGGAAACAGCATATGAGACTGAAGAGGGAAAATCGTGGATGGACGGAGGGAAAATCATCAGAAAAAAAAGATAGGACAAAGAGAGAGGAACTCTATAATTTTTGAACGCTTTATTCATCAGCCTTAAATCAACCAATCAAGATCGTTCGTCCTCGTCCTAAATGCTGGATTATTAATAATTCTAATCTAGACAGATGCGCACCGGAAGAGGCGCAAACTGAGAGTAGAAAAATAATGATGAAAATTGAAGAATTGAAATCTTCGTCGCAGAAGAAAAGATAGAGAAAAAAGAGATAAACTTTACAACTTTTCGAATGCATTACGCATCTTTTTACAATCCAATCAAAATCGTCTCTTCTTCCCCATAGATAATGTATCAAAGAATCATTCGAAAAAACGCGCAAGCTTCAATATAAGAATTGAAGTCTTCGTGGCAACAGAAAAGATGGAGAAAAAAAGAGATAAATTTTACAACATTTCGAATGTATTACGCATCTTTGTACGTACAATCCAATGAAAATCATCCCTCTTTCGTCATAGATACTGGATTGTAGAAAATGCACAAGTTCTCGAAGAAACTGTTCAGCCCGACGCATGATAAGAGGCACAGAAAGGAAGAGAATTAAGATGTTGGATCGCGAAGGAGGGAATGGCGTAATCGAAGGAAGGGAAATGACGTTGGAAACGGTAGGGTCGAGACGTTCGGTGGAAGGACAGAAAGAGAAAGGACGAGAGGAGAGATACTGAGGCGTATAAGGACGACCGTTTAGGGGTCGACGAGGATAAGAACTTCTGGACGGCTATTCTACTGGAAAGAGGCGTTCCGTGAAACGTAATTTTCGAGATAACCAGCCATATTTCGTGTCCGAAGGAGCCAGTGGCGTTCGTAATGGCGAAAGGGAGTGGACGACGACCGGATGGAAGGACGGACGGACTGCTCGAATCCTTCCTAAGACCGGAACGTGCAGGACGACGCCGGATACACGCGAGTTAAGTCCTTTAAGGGAAAGCTCTCGCGATATTTGGACGATGTTACGGGGTTTGGTGGACAAAATACCGAAGCGAGCTTCCAGGTACTTCTCGATGTCCTCCTTTCTCTTTCGAGACGGTGCCGAGCGATTTTCGCCTGCTGACGATGACACGATTTTACGCGTGTGTCACGAGTGTCTTACGGGTCGCACAAAATGGATTTATATTGAAATTGACTTATAGAAACCTTATATTTTAATATGTTATCTATTGGGTTGTCTGGAAAAGTCGTGTCGATTTTTTTTTTCGTGAGTTTCTTTTTCAAATTTATTTATTATTGTATTATTTACGTTATATTTTTATTATATATTTATATATATATTATATAATTAATTTTTTTCTTAAAAAAAAGAAAACATTTTTCTTCAAAATCGGTACTAACTTTCCGGATAACCCAATATATTTACACCTATACGAATAGAAGTTTGTTACGTCAACCTCCGTAATTTTGTTTCGCGTGATAATTTACGAAACATTCACCAAGCTGCATTCTTGGTTTATCTGGACATCTATCGCAGTAGTAAACTGTTTCGCGTCTTCCACCTGCTTTTTTTCGATAGGAACAAAGCTCGCAACCCATGTTTGAGCCTGTGAGAATTACACGAAGCTATCCATTTAGCCTGATTTAGCCTCCATCTCGCGGTTGTCGAAAATCTCCTACCAACTGGCCCACTAAAATTTGTATAAATTGTAAATGTTTACGTGATTTTTCGTTCTTCTGTTTTTTTACAAGTTTACATTTTTACAGATTTCCATTCTCAACAAAAATTTCTTTTCTCATCGACTTCATCGAGTCGTGTGGCGACCGAGAGTCGCCTCTCGTCCGCAAAGGGTTAATTCAGTTTTTTGCTGGCAAAAATCGGAAGTTTTATGAACATGGAATGTCGACGCTGTCTGAAAGATGGCAAAAGGTCATCGACAAAAATGGACAGTACCTAATCGAATGAAGTTATATTTTTAGGGGAAAATTTTGAATTTCCTTTCTTATTTAAAATCCGCAATCACAGGACCGCAATACGTGTCGCCATCGTCCGAAAGGAAAAACCAACAAATTATAGTATCGTATATTTTCCATTACGAAGAGAAACGTCACGGTAAAATCTTAAGTTAAATCGAAGAACTACGCTTTTAATCGATCGATAATTCGTACGATTCTTCCTTTGCGTCAGATTTCTCTGCTTTTATCCTGGTGATTAAATAAAATCAAGGAGCGTTTTACAAATCCGGAGTAAAGAGCGGGAAAGTGTCGAATGCACGAACAAAGCGACGATTTCGACGTTTTCATAAAAATCGACGAAATAATAAATTAATTAAGGCCGAAAAAATTTAATCAAAAAGAATCGTCCACAATTTTCTTATATTAAAAAGTGAAGAATTTAATATAAAGATTAAAATGAGGTAGAAAAGACGTCGTGAATTGTTTCGCGCGTCGTCGTTGTTTGCCGCTCGTTTATTCAATTTTTTGTCTCTGTTTGACATCTTGGCGCGTATAAAATAACACGCCGCTGCTGTTTGCTGCTCGTTTATTCCTTTATTTATTCCTTCCATCCTGTCGTTTCGCTCGTCCTTGAAAAACAAACCGACTTAAATACACACGCACTCGCGCTGCTTGAAATTGCCTACCTGTTGGGTCGTAGCCGCCGACTCCCTTCTCCCTCAGGCCTTAATTAAGGTCGGCTATGCCTACACGCTGCTGCAGCCTTATCGGAAAGCCGTCGTTCGCTGTAATTACCAGCGAGAAAAGTCGTTACGTTCTTAGAGATCAATTTTTCTTGCAATTTCTCGCAATTATCCGCGATTAGTAAAACGCCGTTGCGTCGTTTGACGTTTTCAAAGCGACATCAGCTCCTGTCCGATCCATCTAGGGATCAAGAGCGTCGCGCTCCGTATTTATACGTCGACTCGATTAGATTTTATCGCCGTGGAGGATTCGCCATCAGCCGTAACGTTGCGTTAAGATTTCTGAGCGAGATTCGACCGCGTTTCGTCCATTCGGATAAATTAAAGATCCAAATTTTCGACCACCCCTCGCGTTAATTAAATAAATATAGTTTGTATACGCCGTGATTCTCCGCGAATAAGCTGCTTTCATATTTTTCTTATTTCTTTTTTTTTCACGAGGAGAATAAACTCGATTTTACGAAAGCTTATCCGGCGTATCATATCGAGCATTTGCGTATTTATCGTTGGACAGGATCGAGGAAAGGTGGGTTTACGCGAAAAGTGCCTCCGTGCGAACCCATGCGTCGTTCGACATGTAATTCCGTTCTATATTCGTTTAAGAAGATTAGAGATTTAAAGGAGAGCGATCGTTCGAACGATGGGCGTTCTCGAGACAAAGGACGACTACTGTTGCCCGAAAGAATCGAAGTCTCGTATTTGCTTGGAGGATAAGTAACCTGACGAAATCTGGAGCGAACTTTTTAACTTTTTGGAGCACGGCGGTATTAAAAATGCCCACCTTTTTGATGCGCGGATGTGCGCACTTTTACACTTTTAATACCACCGCGATAAGTGCCATGTGGCACGGCTATAACGAAAAATTGATTTTAATTATTGCTGTTTTTTATGTTTTTATATTATACGTGGAAAATAAAAAGTCACAATATTTTTCTGTAACATAAATGAGATGCACGGATTGAAAGTTTTGCTTGGATTTTTTACCTATTTCCACTGTTTTACTATACTTAATAAAAAAATACCACACAAAAATCAATTGAATATTTTAAAATTATATTTTTTCTTGTTTATGAATTTTATTATTTTCTGACAATTTTTAATTACCTTTACAATAACCTTTTGAAGACTGAATCGTTAATTTTTTATCGCGTAGAGATATAATCCTTCCTCGTTTTTCGTAAAATCTATAAAAGAGCCACTTATTGCTAGATTTTAACTCGGCATTCCGTGAGAGATTTTTTAAATTAAACTCGGCAATTAAGAGGTTAATACAAATAAACCACTTGTGTTCAATTTAAAAAGAAACAAAGTTTCAGTGCAACATGGGCTTATTTTATTTTCTAAAATTCCATACCACAAAGAGTTAAACGAAACGGAAGTAAGGGATTCCGAAGTTTTTAGAATTTAGCAAAATTATGATCGATGGTTTATTCGGCAGCCCATGCTATTTTTATCGGATAATTTTTGCCGTGAGCGTTTTCAGCGAGATATCATCGCCATGGAACGTCGGTGCCAAGGGAAATGAAAGTCGCTGCTGGATTATGGTTGAACATTTATCAGAGAGCTGCCAAGCGATTGCAAAGAAAAATTCGGCCGGATTAAACGTAACCTACTTTACTTTAAAAATATCAATTTCTATACTTACTCGAGAACCGACGATCAAAAGTCCCTGAAATTCGTCCTTAAATCATCGCATTGATCTCGATCCAGTTGCGCGATCGACAATTTTGCCGAAACGACGAATTACAAATATTGGGTTGTTCGGAAAGTTCGTAAAATATATTTTATTATATATATATATATAATAACAAATTATATGTATTATATAATTAATTCTTTTTCTTTAAAAAAATAGAAAAAAATTTTGTCAAAATCGGCACGAACTTTCCGGACAACCCAACAATAAATAATATGGCGAACGCCATTTTTGGTTTCGAGCAGGCAGAAAATTCGAGTCGAATCGAAAGTAGAAAAACCCCCGAACGCACTCGAAACTCTTCTCACGAGACGCGAACGGCGGAGTTTCACGGTAAGCGCGTCAAATCGATGGAAAATTCTCTGTTCCGTGGATATGCAAATTACGGAGCGCGACTGTAAGAAACGCAGAACAGAGCTTGGTCCACCCGGTCCGGACGAAAAAGAAGGACGAAGAAGCGTAGGTCCGATTGCGCAAAAAAGGTCGTTACGAGCAGATACCGGAGATTAATTCGCCGACCGTAAGAGAGGTGAGGTAGCTCTTGGTCAAAAGCGAATGAGATTTAAATCCAGAAATTTTTTAATCTAGCCTCCTTTGCTCCCCTACCCCTTCCTCGTCTTTGAAAGTTCACGGTACCACCGGACATAACGACCATCGAGGATGCGTTTCCTCGTCCGTTGGAACTCCTCTCTTCATTTTTTACTTTGCCATTCGTTCTCTCGCGTTGGCGCGGAGTCGCAGGGGCGACGAGTCATTCGAAGAATTTCATCTTCCAATTCTGGTCAAGTGGAGGCAGTAGACGCATCGAGTGTCAGATCAAGTGTTTGCATGGAATTGATCTTTTCGAGACACCTCGAACGATCCGGGTGGAAAAAGCTAGAACTCGTTGCAACTAGTAATAACTAGTAATAAGAACCGACGTGGAAAATGATACGAAACCGACGTGATTGATTCGGTAATAACCGCTTCGGTTTCTTCGGATTAACAGAGCCAACGCGATTGCGGTTGCGTAATATT
>JAITYT010000658.1:613418-624456 GCA_025433975.1 Liostenogaster flavolineata | reverse complement strand
TTTACGACGGCAGTATTCAAAAAAGTTGAAATACAATTTTTTTATACCATTTTACTGATTTGCGTAAAGATTTTCCTTCGTTGTAATCTATCACAATTTTTGGCTTGACACAGTGATACCCCTTTTTCCGTAAAAATCACTCTCACGCTACGATAAACGCTGTATTCGTGACGTGAAGTTGCCTATATTTGACTCTACGATAAATTTGTAAGGAATTCTTTGTTTTTCAATGAGAAATCCAAATGGCCTGAACGAAAAATGAAGCGTGTTAGCTTCTATCCTCGGAGGTATCGATCTCGATTAATTTTTCGACGTATTATTATATTCCAAGTCTCCTTATTTTCCACCGTGAGGGACGATGTATCATCGTGCCATTGGAAATTCGCGTTTTCGCCTCGTTGGCTCGAGTAACGTCAGGCAGAATCGATTATTTGTATTTTTGACAGGGCAAATTAATCTCGACCGAATGAAAATAGATGACGTCTTCCAGGGTAACGGGAAGACGCCGTCCGGGTCTGCTAGGATCTTGTCAACCTCTGATAAAATGCGAATGAAAGTTTTAGGGTAAAAGGTCACGTGGGACGTTTTGCAATTAACCCTTTAACTGGTAATGGCGTATATGTACGCTTTCACTATCGACCTTCGTTATCGTTATATTGAAATTGTCAAAATGAATTTGTTCCTCGCTATCAATTTTCCATCTTTTCTCTTTATATTTAATAACTACCTATCATTATCGAAGGAACGTATAAATTATGTAAAGTAAATCAAAGTAGCTTAAAAAGTACTTGAGATTAATAAAAAATTGATATTTTTAATTTACTCGCAATTTTTTTTTATATTTTTTCAATTTATATTTTTTATATTTTATTAACCTTATATTATTAAATATATTATTAATTAATTAATTATATATTAATATTTTTTTAAACCTTAAGATTAGATAGGCATACCTCGAATACCACGGAATTCAAGTTACACAAAGTCGCGAATATTGCTGTTAAAAATTAACTCGATCGCACGGTGACCACTCTTCTGACCGATCGGATGTACAAATTTGTATGAATCTTGAGTTTCGAATTGCACGCTTTCGAATAGCACGGAACTTTATCTTCAAAATCGTACGAACCATTAGTATCGAATAACACGGAACAGAGAACCACGTACTTTGTTATAATTTTCCGTTTGGAGTGAGATAATTGTGCAACCAATGCAGAATTGTTCATGAGTTAAAAAAAAGGAGCCATTGAAATTCCGAAGATATTGTTCATGATGTTAAAACTGCAAAGTTATTCGGACGTAAGGCAGTTAAAACTTTGACCAAAAATGTCGTCGCGTTTTGCAGTACATGTAAATTCAAGCGATATTTTTTTTAAGTACTTTAATAAATTTCATTGAGATTTCTACATTTATTTTTTAACCTTTGATACTGTCAGTCCTAAGGACCGACGCTGTCCAAACGAAAAGTCCACTGTCGGTCCCCAGGGACCGGCGCTGCGCGCAACGTGTTAATGATTCATTTCCAGGTAAATATGTCGGAAGAGTAATAATCATTATTGGGTCAATTGCGTTTGGATTGATTACGTAGATGCGACGAAATAAAAGAACGTCGCCTTCTGTTTTCAAACTGTTCGAAAGTTTACCAAGCTATAATTAACTCGCAACAGAGTAACAATTTTATTGGATATAAAGGTACAGTTATATCAAGCGGAGTGACGATGTTTACTCTACGGGTTTCAACTGTTTTAGAAACGGCTTGAGTCAACAGAAGCGCGACCATTCGAGGTAAGAACGTCGTCTTAATTAATGTTTGCTTTTTAACTCTATATAACTAAGCATTCGTCTAATAGATTATCCACCAGTTTTGAAAATTCGAGACGTTTCCGACACTTTTGACATCTGCCAAGAGTGCAATCACTAATTTTTACCACCTTTCTATTTTTTAATTGAAATATTATAATATTTTAATTACGTTGATCTAGCGGTGTAATATTAGGCGACGGAAAACAAAATTGCACTTCCGGATGTTCCAAGACCGGACGGCCGAGTGCATTGTCTATAATCGATTCTAATTTCTAATTTGTGTTAAATTAAAATCGTGTAAAAACAGAATTGGCTTTATTTAGCACACTTTTGTCATACTTATATACTCTATGCGCTGATTTATATTATCTATAATATAAATTAATAATATATACAATAATAAGAATATAATAGCTAATATATATTAATATAAATTAATCCGCTGTATTCCGATCTGCATTCTCGTTAATCGGCGTTTATTTTAATTTCTAATTCGTGTTAAATCGAAATCCTATAAAAAAAGTTCGCGTGAAAGCAGAATTGGATGTACAAACAAACAAACACAAACGAAGAAAAACAGCTGGGAAAATGGGGAACGACTTCGGGATGATTTTTACGTTCTTTTCGGAGCGGTTCGAACTAAATTACGAAAAAATATTACGATAAATCTTCGCTTCGAAGATGTTTGTCGTTAAAACGAGCAACGTTTGGCAATAATTTAGCAATTACGTTCCCGGATAAAAGAGAATTTTTCTTCTCGTTGCGCGCGTTCTGTTATCGATTCCAATAACGTTTATGATTTGCACCTGCGACCTGTGCCGCATAAAGCATCGATACAAGATCTGACAAAACGTGGCGGAAGCTACGTAGAATCTCAACTCGCGATAAAAGTTAAACTGGCTCCGATCGGAGAGCTTAACGTTGAGACGAATGTAGCCTGCACCGAGAGGCAGAAATGGAATTCGGAAAGCGACGTTCGTCACGACGAATTAAAAATCTTCTGGATTCGCTTTATCGACGAGACGAGTCGTAAAACAGAAACGCAAGCCGAAGGGAGAAAACGAAAAAAAAACGGAGAAAGAAAATCAATTTTGAAAAGATCTGCTCGTGACAAAATTTTAAAAAACGGATTTGAAGCGAAGCTTTCGCGTATCGGCGAGCCCTCCGGTTAAATTCCTCAAAACTGACGGAAGGTTCGATCGTGTAAATTGGTGCATCGGATGTCGGATATTTCTCGATGACGCGATCGTGTCGTTCGAACGTACGCTCGAACAAAACGAACGAAAGGAACGGCTTTGAAGCGAAAGTTTTCCCGATGCTCGCGTCGATCTCATGAGTTGTACATCCCCTGGTATTACCTGGAGGGAGCAGCGCTACCTCGTACATCCGAAGTTAAACCCCTCAAGATCTCGCGGCAGCTTTGATCCTGTAGATTGGTAAAAATATTTCGAACGCGCGCAAAGGTAAACTCGAGATGTTTGATGCAACGTCTAAGGACATCGCTATCTTCTTCTCTTTACTTTATCTCAATATTTTAATCTTATTATTATTTTATTTTATTTTATTTTATTTTATTCTTATTATTTTAAATGGAAAATACGGACAGAGGTGAGATCGAGTCTGATCTACTTTCAGCAAGGACCAACATTGTCGCAGCACTTTACAGGATATAACATTATTTCGAGCATGAACGTGCAAAATGCAACGAAATAACCGATTAGCAGTAAGAGGAACCCAGGTGCCAAGTTCTCGAGTGTCAGGTCGTTCCTGTGTTCCATATCCTCCTTGGACTGAAGAAAGTAGTTCCCGTTGGACGTGACAATGTCCATCCAGTACGCCACGATGCCAGCGTCTATTATCTTCTGTATCTTGTTATTGATGTCAGACAAATAGGGTAAACCCTCCCTGATAGCCAATGCCAACGGGAAGCTGCCCAGCTTCTCCTTCATGATGTGTACACGATTCTCGGGAATGTTGGGATTGCCCTTGGAGACATTGAGCATAACGACGAGAGCAATCGAGGTGTTCCTCCCACTGAGAAGATCAGCCAGTAACGAGACGTACTCGTCGTGCTGAAAGACGTGAAAGTTTTGATAGATCGTTTGAATGTAACCGGTGTAGTCCTTCTCGCGACCATTTTGCTTCTCTTGGACCTTCCCGTTATCAGCCTCGTATGTCGTCGACTCGGTAATCGTGCTGTCATTGACAGCATCCTCGTAAACGTCGTAATCTTCTGTCTTGATCTTATCGTCATCTTTCTCGTCACTTTCCTCGTAATCTTCCTCGTAATCTTCCTCGTAGTCCTGATCGTCGAACTGTTCCAACATCTTCTTGTGACTTTTCGAACCACCCAACTTCAAACCCGAGGAGGTCAACTGCTTCATGGTCTCGATCTGCACGTTCGACGCGTTCACCAGTTGCTGAGCTAGCGCACAAAGGTACAACTGCGTGATGAAGAACCCAAAGAACGTCCAAGAGACGAAGAGAATTCTACCGGAGGCCTCCCTCGGCTGATGCGACGCGGAGACCGTCAGCGTCATGGCCATCACGTCGAGAAAGGAGACACTGCGAATGATGAAGTATCTGACGAAGACTCCCAGAAGCAAGACGAAACTCACTGTCAGCCAAACGTTCGTCCTGAACGGTTTGACCAGCCCTTTTAAGGAAACGTGCTGCCTGACCGGAATCAGCCAGACGACTGGCAGATACTCGTACGTGATCGTATAATCTATGTCGTTCTCGGGATCCCATATCAGTCCGCCGAACACTATGTCGGTCGGTGACCCGCTGCTGTCGCTGATCAGATTCGTCTTGATGGCGTTGGTGTGGGTGTCGTTCAGCCAATCGATGGATTCCGCGTGCATGGTGGCGTTCAATCGGTACACCACCTCTTCCACCAGCAACTGCTCGATGCCCACCACTCGATCGGACGTCTGATTGTCGGGTACGTTGGTGAAGGGATAATTGTCGAAGAAGGCCACGTTGACCACGCAACCGTTCATCGACGGATTAGCGATGTTGCGCAGGTACTTCCAGTGGTTCTTCTCGCACTTGCGAAACAAAACGGGATCGGAAGGCCGACAGGCGATTTCGTACCGAAAGGACACGCTGCCAGCCACCATGACAACGTCGTTGACCGTGCCGATGATAACCAACTTGGCGATCATGTGCTCCCACATGGACGACACCATGACATCGGCCTCTCGCATAAATTCCTCCTCGTTGTCGTAGACGCTGGTCAAGATCGCGACGAACTTGCAATCTTTGCCGCAGATCTTCATCAAGTTCGACTTCATGCTGGTTAAGCTGTTCGAATTCTCGATGAGGAAGACGGCGCTCGCCGCGGTAGAGTTGAAGGTTTCCGCGGAGTTGTTCAGCACGTAGGTGATCACGATGTCCTGCATGTGACGCGAGATGTAGTCGATCGCGCATCTAGTGTCGGTCGATTCACTCATCAGCCAGAAGCTGTTGCGTCCTGGGTAGGTCAGGTGGTCGAACAGGAAGCTCTCGATGCAGGTGATCGCGTTCGAGAACCTGCTCTGGCCTTCGTAGCAACTCTCGATGTCCTTTAGGATGAAGGACCGATTCCCTGCTGTCCTCTCCGCCTCCTTCACGGAGGACCAGAACTCCGGCACCATGATGGGCATGGAGCTGCCGACGAGTAGGAGGACGCGCAAGAAGAGGATTCGTCGCGACATTCTTCCTTCGAAAGCTGAAGGAAGTCACGGAAACGTTGGATCGAGTCTTGTCGAACACTGCCGAGTCCTGCCAGTGTCGAAACTGTCGTGAAACGCGACTCGATTACCGTAGACGATATCGATGCACCTATTTACACAATTATATCTATAAAGTGGGATCGCGTTCGCGTCAGGATCGTGCGATTGCGACGATCTCGCGAATGGCACCATGAAAGCAAACATCGAGACCTTCCAACTGGTCTGATCCAGCCTGATAGCCTCGTGGAGGCAAGATCAACGAGAACAAAGTCAACGAATGAAAGCGAGTCCTTGGAAAGATCGCGATCGAGATTGAAAGTTAATTAACGCTAGAACTACCGTCGATAGACGTATACCTACCTCTACCGGAGAGGTAAAAATGTTTTTCGATGACTCGTTTTTTAAATTAATAAGTCGTTTTAGAGAAAATATAGCTATCTTCAAGTTTTTGTATATCATATTTTCTAATATATATTTCTAATAATAATAATATAATAACAATGATTTTAAAAATAATTACGCATAAAAGTCGAAGACGTTTTTTACAAGTTACCATTATTTTAGCAGAGCAAGTACCACGGACTCATTTACGACATTTGCTATTTGACATCGTTTACGTTTCATCGAAGTATGGAACTGGTTTTGCGATGATGTACATGAAGACATTTCTCCTGGTTCTACCGAGAATCGTCCGGTTAGATCTCCGTAGTCGCTGTTTCTCCTGTTGTTTCTTCATATTGTACAATATCCAGGCATCTATTCCGGCAAGATCTAAGATATTATAAGACACTTGTAATGGCTATTTCCGGGATCAAACTTTTACGCCAAATTTAGCATTGTTATAAAATACCACAGTTTCAGGTAGAAGTTTATTATCTTTTTCAAACTGAACAGACTTACGTTTCGAACTCAGTAGCTATACTTTTTTATTGGGTTCACTTTTATATATGGTGAGAGTACAATTTTTTGTTTTGTAAAGAATTGTTGATAACCGAGGCATGTTATCCTGCCTTGATTTTACAAGTTTAAATAATTCTCTCTTATTTTGTCCGATAATGTCAACTAAGGAAGTTCTTTTAGTTTCCAATTTTGTTAATAATGACAAACTCGTAAAGAAATTATTTGTCGTTACTGTTCTTCCGCAACCAACATATGGTTTCATAAGTTTTAGGACGACAAATTCACCCAAATAGGAAAATGCATTTACAAGATATTTACTTTTTACCAGACTTCTTCTGCCTCTCTCGTAGATACCACGTAAATCTACATCTGGCTTTGATCAGAAATTGTTTATGACACATTTGGCTATTCTCAATGAGTTTATTTCACACTTCCGAAACTAATGCGAATTTATCTGTTTACAATTGTTGACTTCTTCCATTTTTCTTATCAAAACGAAGAATTTTGGCGAATTTATTCCTGCTTATTGCTCTAAAGGACGTTTATGTTAATTTTGTAGAGCGTATATGTACAAAAATATACTTAATTTTCTAAAAAAAGTATTTGGACTGTACGAAAATAATACGAGAAACTTCTGAAATCACAAGTTTACCTACGTTCTGTATGGAGGTCAAAATGACTCATGTCGGTATACGTAGGTATACAACGTACAACTTTACAATAAAATAAAAAGAAAAAAGGAAGCTGTTTCACAGAATTAATTATTTATATATTTTAGAAAGAGTCATAACAAAGTCGAAGAAAACAAAATGTACTAAGAATGAATAATGACTGTGAAAAATGTCAGAGAAGTCATTTTCCCCTTGGTAGATCTAGTGTCAACTCGAAATGGATTTCGGTATCGTAAACTGTATTTCGTGACTCTCTCGGCACTCTCGCAGAAACGATACCTGAAATATCATTAGTCGCGTGCCCTTTGCGCATTGCCGCATACCGTTACCGATCTCAATGCAAATATTGGTGGAAAATACGCGATATTTGTCGAAGTGGCACGGTCATGCGAGCGCGACGGTACAAGCCGCAAAAGGTTCCGCTACGTCTTTTCCTTCGTCCTCTTTATCGTTCGATAGCTGCATCATTCGTGGAACAGCCTTCCGCGTGGCTCTAACATCTATCTCATGGAGTGAAGCAACGGAGAATATCGATCGTATATGCGCGGAGGAGGGGTGGATAAGAGAAAAGCTCGAAGCATTAAAGAAGGAAGCCAACGGCGGAGTGACGTTAAAGATTGAATCGAAAGGACAATGAAGAACGAAAGGAGAGGAAAGCGTACCTGGAAAATGGAAGGAAAGGACGAAGAGCTAGAGAATACCGGTAAACAAAGATAATCGCTTAAGAAATTTAATAAGGAACGAAAAGAGAGTAACAACTGACGCCATTATGGAAATATCGTAAGACCGTCTAGCGTTCCTCTGCCACCCAAAATCCGCGGACAACGAAAGGATTCCTAATTCGTAATTATTTACGATAAATTATAACTGTCTAATGTACATTAAGTTACAATTATAAAAATCATACGTCGTCGATTCATCCACTTGGGTAGACCAATAAAACTCGAATAATAGCCAGCAACAATAAAACAATAAAACGCGATTGTTTCTTCGAATTATTCGATTAACAGTCCAGATTGGAATTGTATGAATAATTTTTGCCCATCGTCTAATTCTTAACATTTTGTTGAATCAGGAGCTAGACCGAATTAACCCTTAGTGCTCCGCACATTTTCGTACCACCGCCTATCGGCAACTTCAGCACATTTTCGCAGCGGAACGAGTGAGAAGGAGTCTTATTTTAAGCGAGAATAATTACACGCGCTTGTAAATATTTTTGATTTTATTTATTTTATACGTATGCACTTTCTTCTTGTAAATTCAAGAAAAATGTTAAATTTTGTAATTCACCATCGTGTGATATCCTTGGAAACGATCTCCCACGTGCATTCTGAGTTTACTCAGAAACTGTCTGGCTCCGTCTCCGTTTAGTCTAACCCGTTAGACTAAACTGAGATTTTTCTCCGTGTTACTAACCATAAAAAAGGTCAAAAGATGGTTCAATCGTAACGGTAAAGAGACTCGGCACGTTTTAACTACAGATAACGACTGCCAACGCCGACGATACCGTAACCGTGCTAAAAACAATTGGCTCCGCAGCGGAGCCTACGGAATTACGGCACAAATGACGAATGGCTCCGTAGCGGAGCCAACAGAGCGCTAAGGGTTAACAGTCTCTAACGAAAACCTTCCATCGTACCGCGTGAACAGCTCTTTAATTACGCGTTCTTTGGTTGTTACAGAGCCTTCGTAAGGATACTTTGCGTCTGCTGTCCGAGGCGGATGAAGCGGCGATATCAACCGGCATTCAGGTGTAAGCACAGCCAGGTGAGCACGAACCCACGTCCGATCGCTTTATCGAATTCATTTTTATTAAATGTATTGCTCGAATACATTTTACAGCGTTTACAGACAGGCCAGGCCGAACCTGCTTCGCTTAGGTTCTTCATCGTCTTAGAGAAGCGCCATTACGAGCGTCGGTCTCGAGCGTCTCCAAAATGGCGGTCACGGTAATCCGTAACAAAAGCTGCCATAACTTAAAAGGTCGTCGTTTCTTCGACGTAGAGACGCGTTACGTTTTATGGCGATAGGTGGCGTGGTTTAGGAAGGTCGTATCTTCTTTTTTCGTTTCGAGTACCGCGTGTGCTTTTCAACCTTACCTGATAATAAATCGCTTCGTTTGGAGATCGCATCGTAAGATATCTAACGACTGGCCATCCGCCCTCGTTTATCCGATGAACGAAGACAGCAGCGGAGTTTGGAAACCAGCTTCTAGCGATTCTTTTTCGTCTTTCAATTTATCGTAGTGGAAGTTTAGTCGTCGAACTTTTACGTAGGGATATTTATCTATGATCTTCGAAGAAAAGTTGTTCGCTATCCGTCTCTTTTCTCTCTCTTTTTCTCTTTCTTCGTTGTCTCGCTCACTTTTTTCTCGAACGATTTTAGTGCAATTGTCTACTTCCATTGGATACGTAAAAATTTGGAAAACGCACACTAGGAACTACGTTTACGTCTGAATACGTACGAACATGATTCGTACTATCGCGATACGTCGATTCACCGAAGTGACGACGATTTTCTCGTGGTACGGTTTTCATGCTTGAATTTTTATTTTCGTGATTTGCGCACGGAAATTCGTTTAAATTTCCGTCATCGACAGACAGATGTGAATCCATACGTATTTTTTAAACGATACGTGCAATTTTATCGTGGAAAAAGTAAAAATTCGGTCCGATCGAGTGATTCGAACCACCGAGAAATGGCTATTTTTATTTTTTTATTAAATTTTTCAAAAACGTCGTCATTCTACTTCAAAATATTACTTGGCATTTTCCAATATTTCGAAAATTAAGAAACGCACGTTTTATGCAAGAAACGTATCGTATTCTCGTGCAAGCTTCAAAATGCAACGGAATTAAGTCTTTCATCTTTTTTTGTTGAACGCGTTGAATAAAGCGCGTCCGCTTACCGTTGCCTAGCGAGCTACGATAAAGTCATTCTCGTTACTTTCGGTACAAAGAGACGCGATAAAAATCAAGGAAGAGGAACGAAAGAATTCTTGCCTCTTTCCTTCCCCATTCCTTCTTCATCGAGCGTGCAAGGTCCGTACGTAGGTACAAGATCTACGTACAATTACATTGGCTACGATAAATCGTCCTTGTGGTCTGTACGTGCGTCTTATCGCACGAAACAGAAAGAAGAATCGCGAGAGTAGAGAGAGAGAGAAGAAAAAAATAAGGAGAATAAAATTGGAAAAAAAAAGACAAACCAACACGTTGTCTTTTTGTCGAACGAAAGAAGCTGTTGAATGAAATGACCAAACGTTCTATCTTTCACTCCTCGTTCACCGATAAAAATTCTAAATATAAGATTAAAAATTATAAATTAAAGGTATAAAATTCCACTCGTGCGTGGGCAATTTTTCCAAATTTATCGACAGCCTGCAAGACGAACGACAAAAAAGTATCAGTGGCATCGAACATTGTGATTTATAAACTTATCACGCAGCATCTTTTTCTGTAAGATCTATGCTCCATTAACCCTTTCACTGCTAAAGGCGTACATATACGCTCTCGCAAGTCTGTCAATATAGACGAAAGACGTAAATATACGCCGTCTACGTTTATTTTAATACACACCTTTATCCTTTTACCAATTACGACTGCATAATTATTGTTCGTATTATCTTCGTTATTGTCACAACCTTCGTTAAGAATGTGACCTAAACGTAGACGAATTTATTCGAAATACTATCAAAACTCATCTTTGAGTTTCTTTACAAGTTTTTCCCTAAAACATTCCTTTTGATTTCTCCGTTACGCGCGTTTCAGAGTTATATCAAAAAAATATGATAAATCCTGTGACAGTTATCATTACGTTAAAATTGTCAAAATAAATATGTTCCTCGCTATCGATTTTGCACTTTTTATCGAATTATTATCGAAGCAATGTAATAAATAAATTAAACATAGTTTAGAATACCACTTAAAATAGATCAAGATATTTCTA